>CM038559.1:54453163-54465677 GCA_021527575.1 Ensete glaucum | reverse complement strand
TTTCGCGTCTTTGCGTGTGTCGACGGCGGTCGCAACGTCGACCATCTCGGCACCGGAACCCCGGGTGTACGGGGCTGGATGGGGCTTTGTATAGCGAGGAAGGTGTCGCTCGTCGCCGTTCGTCGCGCTTCTGTTCGCTCGGGCGGGCATGTTTTGGCCCGTTTTGGGCCATTTTCACGTCTTCGGTGGCCGCGGCAGGCGGTGCCGTCGACCATCTCGGCACAGAACCCCCGGGTAACCGCGAGGCTGGATGGGGCTTTCGTATAGCGAGGTGTCACCCGTCGCTTTGTTCGTTGTCCGTGCTCGCCGCTTTCGCTCGGCCAAAGCAACGATTTTGGACCGTTTTGGGCGTTTTCGCGTGTTGTGGCGGGCCTCGCTGGATGTGGCATTCGTTTATCATGGAAGTCTTTGCGTCGTTTGCTATCCCGCTTGCTTCGCTCGGCGACCAACGGTTGGCCTCTTTTGAGTCGTTTTGCGTTACGGTGGCGGTCGCGTCGCCATGGAACCCAGCGTGGCATAGGGCTGGAGGGGGCTTTAAGTATATGAGGCGGTGTCGCCCGTCGCGTTCATTGTCGTAAACTTGCCGCTCGCTCGGCGCCAAAAGCGGCGATTTTCACCGTTTTGGGTCGTTTTCGCATGATCGGTGGCGCGTCGTCTGGATGTGAATTCGATTATCAAGGAAGGTGCTGTCACTTAGATTCATCCGCGCTGGTCGGCTCGCTCGGGGCCCAGCAACCGGTTTGTGTCGCCGGTGTAGCCCCCATGGTGGTACGACCACGGGTGGCCATCGAAAAGTGAAATTCCGCACGGACGACGGGCCGAATCCTTTGTAGATGACTTAAATACGCGATGGGGCATTGTAAGTGGTAGAGTGGCCTTGCTGCCTCGATCGCGAGATCGACCTGCGTCGCCGCATTCGACCCCACCCACCCCTCCCCAAGCTTAAGCGGTGCCCTGCATGCCCGGCGAGGTTGCAAATCGACGTTCCCTCGCGGGCGATGTGCCCTCCCGTCCATGTGCATGGCTAAGGGAAGGCCATGCATGCATGCTCATCGTGCGGTGGTGGCCGCGAGGCGTTGATTCGGCGCAAGCGTGCGGCAGCGAAGATTCGAGCACCTGACATCTCCGCGGAAGCTTGGATGCCGGCCGGCGCTCGCGCATCTGTTGTCTAAATCTCTGATAATCCGCCTAGATGAGCAGCCTTGCCTGAATTCCCGGCCGCGCAGATGGTGGTGGTGGCCGGCACAGTGAATGTTGCAGCAGCATGGCAACCGAAGGCACTCATGCATGCTCTTGCCCCCAGATGCGCAGATTCGATTGTTGCCCTCGGCCGATAAACAAACTCGTAAGCTGTTGCGTCCGAACTGAACTAACGAACCTTACCGTCAATTGTTCTCCTCGAATCAACTTGGACCCTGTAGCTATGCTCCAGTTGGGACAATTCGGTGGGACCCCATGACAAGCAGGCGTCTTGCCGTGGTGGCGCGGCCATGATGGCGGTCTGGCGTCAGCCATCCCAGTGCCTGGGTGGCACAGTGGCTGGATGGGCTTTCATTATAGGGAAGGAAGGTGCTGCCCGTTAAGCTGTCCGTCGCCGCTCGCTCGGGCGGCCAAAAGCAATTTTGGCCCGTTTTAGCGTTCTTCTGCTGCGCGTGGCGGTCGCGTCGTCATCCCCTGGAACCCCGGGCGCACAGGGCTGGATGGGGCTTTCGTATAGCGAGGAAGGTGTTGCCCGTCGCCGTCCGTCGCTTCGCTCGCTCTCATGACCAAAAACTACTAGTTTGGCCGTTTTGCGTCGTTGCGTCTGGCGGTCGAAATGTCGACCATCTACAGAAACCCCGGGTAACACAGGTGGATGGCTTTAAATATAGCGAGGAAGGTGTCGCCGTTAGCTTCGTTTGTCCGCTCGCCGCTTCGCTCTGACCAGCAACCGATTTTGGCCCGTTTTGGCGTTTTTTATCTTCTGCGGCGGCGGCGGTCGTCTGGATGTGGCATTTGTTTATCAAGGAAGGTCTGTCGCTTAGTTCATTGTCGCTTCGCCTTCGCTCGGGCGGCCCGCGAGTTTGGCCGTTTTGGGCGTTTTTGTTTGGCGTCGCCGGGTGTGCCGTCGGCCATCTCGGCACCACGGAACCCCCGTGCTGCTGGGCGTCACGCTTTCGGCGTCGATGCCCCGGGTGTCACGGAGGATGGCCCGTGCCCAAAGTGCGGTTGGCGCGCGTCGGTGCTCGCGGACACGGCGTGGTGGATGCCTTGCGCGTCGTCGTTCGCGGGACCGAACAAGGCCTCGAGGACCTAGCTGGACCCCATGTCGTGGGGCTACCCGCTGAGTTTAAGCATATAAATAAGCGGAGGAGAAGAAACTTACAAGGATTCCCTTAGTAACGGCGTGAGGATCAGCCGCTTGAGAATCGGGGCGGCTTCGGTGTGTCCGGAAGCGTCCTCAGCGACGACCGCCCAAGTCCCCAGAAAGGGGCGCTGGGAGGGTGAGAGCCCGTCCGCTCGGACCTGTCGCTTTCGTTGTCGACGAGTCGGGTTGTTTGGGAATGCAAATGTGTAAATTCCGTCAAGGCTAAATATGAGGCAGATGGCGAACAAGTACCGCGAGGAAAGATGAAAAGGACTTTGAAAAGAGAGTCAAAGAGTGCTTGAAATTGCGGAGGAAGCGGATGGGCGTGATACCACGGTCGGATCGGAGCGGCAAGCGGTCACTCTTCAGTGCGGATCGATCGGGGCATCGACGGGCGGATCGTCCGTTCGAGGATACCATCGATGCGATCGAGGACAGCGTGCGCCATCGGCGTGCCCAAAGGCGGCGTGACCTAGGCATCGGCGTGGGCTCCCATCCGACCCATCTTGAAACACGGACCAGGGTCGACATGCGTGCGAGTCAACGGTGCGAAACCGGAAGGCACAAGGAAGGCGACGGGCGGGAACCCTCACGAGGGTTGCACCGCCGCCGACCCCGATCTTCCGTGAAGGGTTTGAGTTGGAGCATGCATGTCGGGACCCGAAGATGGTGAACTATGCCGAGGCGGAGAAACTACTGGTGGAGGCCCGCGACATCGACGCAAATCGCTCGTCTGACTTGGGTATAGGGGCGAAAGACTAATCGAACCATCTAGTAGCCGGTTCCCTCGAAGTTTCCCGGGATAGCCGGAGCCCACGTGCGAGTTCTATCGGGTAAAGCCAATGATTAGAGGCATCGAGGTGCAACGCCCGACCTATTCTCAAACTTTAAATAGGTAGGACGCGGTTGCCGTTGAGCCGCCGCGGAATCGAGAGCTCCAAGTGGGCCATTTTGGTAAGCGTAATCTGGCGCGGGATGAACCGAAGCGGGTTACGGTGCTCGTCGCTAACCGGCATACACCACAAGGCGTTGATCGATTAGAGCAGGGGTGGTCATGGAAGTCGAAATCGCTAAGGAGTGTGTAACAACTCACCGACGAATCAACTAGCCCCGAAATGGATGGCGCTGCGTGACCCACACCCGGCCATCGGGCGGCGTGCCTCGATGAGGGGATCTTGGTGGTAGTAGCAAATATTCAAATGAGAACTTTGAAGGTCAAGAGGGAAAGGTTCCATGTGAATGGCACTTGCACATGGGTTAGCCGATCCTAAGGGACGGGAAGCCCGTCCAGCGTCATCTGAGCTCCGAATCGGTTAAAATTCCCGAGCGTGGCGGGCAACGTTAGGAAGTCGGAGGCCGGGGCCCCGGAAGAGTTATCTTTTCTGTAACGCCCACCGGAAACGGCTCGTCGGTAGGGTCCAGTCGAAGAGCGCCCGCGTGTGCGTGTGCCGGCCTTGAAAATCCGGAGGACCGAAAGCCGCCGGTCGTACTCATAACCGCATCAGTCTCAAGGTGAAACGACCTCGGCCCATGGAACAATGTAGGCAAGGGAAGTCGGCGGATCCGTAACCGGGAAAAGGATTGGCTCGAGGGCTGGGCACGGGGTCCCGACCCGAACCCGTCGTGTCGCTGAGCTGCTCTCGCGGCTGCTCGGCTGCTCTCGCGGTGAGGCGGTCGCCCGCGTCTTGGCGGGACGAACCTCGGGGGCCTTCCGCATCGAATCAGACTGGACAGTGCGAATAAGGGGAATCTAACTATTTAATTAAAACAAAGCATTGCGATGGTCCCCGCGGATGCTCACGCAATGTGATTTCGCCAGCTGAATGTCAAAGTGAAGAAATTCAACCAAGTGGCGCGGAGTAACTATGACTCTCTTAAGGTAGCCAAATGCCTCATCTAATTAGTGGCGCATGAATGGATTAACGAGATTCCCCATCACATCTACTATCCATGAAACCACAGCCAAGGAACGGCTTGGCGGAATCAGCGAGAAAGAAGACCTGTTGAGCTTGACTCTAGTCCGACTTTGTGAAATGACTTGAGAGGTGTAGGATAAGTGGGAGGCGGTTGTGAAGTGAAATACCACTACTTTTAACGTTATTTTACTTATTCCGTGAGTCGGAGGCGGGCCCGCCCTCCTTTTGGACCCAAGGCACGCCTAGCGGCCGATCCCGGAAGACATTGTCGTGGGGAGTTTGGCTGTGACACATCTGTTAAAAGATAACGCAGGTGTCCTAAGATGAGCTCAACGAGAACAGAAATCTCGTGTGGAACAAAAGGGTAAAAGCTTGTTTGATTCTGATTTCCGACGAATACGAACCGTGAAAGCGTGGCCTATCGATCCTTTAGACCTTCGAATTTGAAGCTAGAGGTGTCGAAAAGTTACCACAGGGATAAGCGGCTTGGCGTAGCCGCTCATAGCGACGTTGCTTTTTGATCCTTCGATGTCTTCCTATCATTGTGAAGCAGAATTCACCAAGTGTTGGATTGTTCACCCACCAATAGGGAACGTGAGCTGGGTTTAGACGTCGTGAGACAGGTTAGTTTACCCTATTGATGATGATGTGGCGATAGTAATTCAACCTAGTACGAGAGGAACCATTGATTCACACAATTGGTCATCGCGCTTGGTTGAAAAGCGCTGTGTGGCCGTGTCGGATTATGACTGAACGCCTCTAAGTCAGAATCCTAGCTAGCAATCGGTGCTCGCCGTGTCTCCGACCCAGTAGGGCCTTCGGCCCCCATGGGCTCGTGTCGCCGGTGTAGCCCCCATGGTGGTACGACCGCGGGTGGCCATCGGAAAGTGAAATTCCACACGGACGACAGGCCGAATCCTTTGCAGACGACTTAAATAGGTGATGGGGCATTGTAAGTGGTAGAGTGGCCTTTGCCACGATCCACTGAGATCCACCCTCGCCGCACGGATTCGCCCCCCCCCTCCCCAAGCAGCAGCCCTCCGCCAGCGAGGTTGCAGTCGACGTTCCCTCATGGGCGATGTGCCCTCCGCCCATGTGCATGGCTAAGGGAAGGCCATGCATGCATGCTCGCCGTGCGGTAATGATGCCTGGCGTTGATTGCCGGCGCGCAGCGGGAGGGTATAGCGACATCTGCGGGCGGTTAAGGATCCAGCAGCGGTCGCGCCTTAAATCTGCACTTGCCTAAAATCTCTGCTGCGAGTGGCTCTCTCCCCAGATGAGCAAGGCAGCTACACAGATGGCTGGTGACCGGGATTGATAGGTTGAATGTTGCAGCAGCATGGCAAAGGCGCTCATGCATGCCCGAATCGATGATTGCCCTCGGCCGATAAACAAACTTGCATTTAGTCCGAACTAAACTAACGAACCTTCGCCAATTGTTCTCCTCAAATCAACTTGGACCCACCAAGCCGCTATGCTCCAGGGACAATTCGGTGGGACCCCATGACAAACGGTGTCCGTGGTGGCGCCAACCGATGGTGATGCGCATCAGCCATCCCTATGGGTGGCGCCTGGATGGGCTTTATAGCAGGAAGGAAGGTGCCTATCGTTCGTTGTCTCTCGCCGCTTCGCTCGGCGCCAAAACGCCAGTTTTGGCCCGCTTTGAGCCGTTTCGCGTCTTTGTGGCGGTGCGATAAATCTGATGTGTGGCATTCGTTTATCAAAGAAGGTGTCCGCCGTTCATTGTCCGCGCTTCGCCGCTCGCTCGGCGGCCAACGCCAGTTTGCGTTTTGCATTTTGGCCGTGTGCGCGTCGCGGCGACTGGCGTCGACCATCTGCACCACTGAACTCGGGTGGCATAGGGCTGGATGGGCTTTATAGCAGGAAGGTGTCGCCGTCGTTGTTCGAGTCGCCGCCGCTCGAATGGCCAGCAACGATTTTGGCCGCTGCGTCTTTGCGGTGGGCATGGCGGTTGTCCAGCCAATGTAAACAAGGTGTTCGATGAAATGCTTGTGTTAGTCCATGTCCTTGTTCGGTACATATCTTGTACAACAAGAAGCGGCTTGCGATGGCTTGCCCTAGTTTGATTTGCTTTATGGCCAAGTTTGGCTTGTAAATACAAGTGTGTGTTATAAGTACTTGTGGGGACTCGGTCTGTAGTGGACCATTATCCTTTGTGTGCAACCTCTCTGAGTTTGTAATGTCCTTGGGTCTAATTTGTATTTTGACTTTAAAAAGTGTTTTCTTGAGCAGTTGCTTGTGGATCCCGTGGGAATTGCTTCCGCCCGTTTTCTCTTTTTGTAAGTCCGTGGATTTTAGGAGATCTCGGGAGGCTGCGACGGACACGCATGGGTCTTCGACTTAGGCAAAATAAACTAAGCCCATGACGGGTGCGAACGTCACCATCTCAGCACAGAACCCCGGGTGGCATGGATGGGGCTTTCGTATAGCAGGAAGGTGTCGCCCGTTCATTGCCGGCCGCTCGCTCGGAGCAACCGATTTGGCCCGTTTTGCGTTTTCGCGTCTTCTTGCGGCACGTCGGCGGTCGTCTGGATGTGGCATTCATTTATCAAGGAAGGTGCTGCCTATCGCCGTTCGCTCGCGCTCGCCACTCGCTCGGAAAGCGCCGAGTTTGGCCCGTTTTGGGCGTTCGCGTCTTCGGCGTCTGCGGCGCGGTGCACGTCGACCATCTCAGCACTGGAACCCCGGGTGCACGGGGCTGGATGGGGCTTTCGTATAGCGAGGAAGGTGTCGCCGTTGCTTCGGCTGGCGTCGCTCGGCGGCCAATGGCCCGTTTTGGGCGTTTTTCTCTTCTACGGTAGAGGTGCGAAATCATCTCACCTGGAACCCCGGGTGCATAGGGCTGGATGGGGCTTTTCGTATAGCGAGGAAGGTGTCGCCGTCGCGTTATTGTCCCCCTCGCCCTCGCTCGCGCAAGCGGCCGATTTGGCTTTTGAGCCATTTCGTGTCTTTCTGCGGCGGCGGTCGTCTGGGTGGGGCATTCGTATAGCGAGGAAGGTCTTGCCGTCGCTTTTTTCGCTCTCCTCTCTCTCGGGTGGCAAAATGATCAGTTTTGGCCTGTTTTTTGGTCATTTTCGCGTGCTACGGCGATCATGGTGACATCTTCGCTCTCAGTCTTCTGTTTTCTCATTTCACAAAAGTTGTCTTGTTGTGAATTTCATCATGCACGGCGGTTTCTTGTTGTTGATTGCCTTTGTTTGATCAACCACTTGAGTCTCTTGGATTCATGGTTGACGACGGGCTGTCCGATGGGGTGATCGTGTCGGCATGTGAGTGGTGATGGATTTGTATGATGTGGTGGGCTCCCTACTAATGTGCAACTGACCACCTTCGCTGCAAGTACCTTCAATTGCACTCTGTTTGAACGGAGTTGTGCGTGTTGCTTGTATAATCTACCTAGTCCCTTCGGAATTGACAATGTTCAACATGCTTTTCCACTTCTCATTCGCTATGCGGATGAGGAGTGTCATAGTCCATGCGCCTTGTGTGTCCTCGAACGATGGTTTGGCTCAGACCCCTCGTCTCGATTGGCTCCAGTGTTCACGTGAGTGCTCTTGGATGCAGTGGATACGAATGTCCCTTGGATCTCTTGACCCGTGGCACATGATCGGTTGGCTCTCTTAGCTGCCGTTCCGTTTGATGGATGACTGCCTTCCCATCATCATTCCCCTTTCCTTTACGGAGAAGGCCCGGCGATCTTGACGTGCAAATCGTTAAATCGACTTGGGTATAGGGGAAGACTAATCGAACCATCTAGTAGTGGTTCCTCAAGTTTCCTCCGGATATGGAGCCCGTGCGAGTTCTATCGGGTAAAGCTAATGATTAGAGGCATCGAGGGTGCAATGCCCTCGACCTATTCTCAAACTTTAAATAGGTAGGGACGATCGCCGTTGAGCAGCGTCGCGAATCGAGAGCTCAAGTGGGCCATTTTGGTAAGCGAGAGCGATCTTTGGATGAACCGAGCCGGTGATTCTTGCTGCTAACCGGACACCACAAAGGGTGTTGGTCGATTAAGACAAGGCGGTGGTCATGGAAGTCGAAATCCGCTAAGGAGTGTTTACAACTCACTGCCGAATCAACTAGCCCGAAAATGGATGGCGGCGCGTGACCCACACCCGCCATCGGGCGGCGCCAAGCCTTATCGACTCGGCTGCGCACAAGAATCCATAATTAAAACAAAGCATTGCGATGGTCCTCGCGGATGCTCACGCAATGTGATTTACGCGATTGAATGTCAAAGTGAAGAAATTCAACCAAGCGGTAAACGGCAGTAACTATGACTCTCTTAAGGTAGCCAAATGCCTCGTCATCTAATTAGTGACGCATGAATGGATTAACGAGATTCCCACTTTCTCTCTACTATCCAAACCACAAGGGAATGGGCTTGGCATAATCGTGAGGAAAGAAGACCTGTTCGACTCTAGTCCGACTTTGTGAAATGACTAGAGAGGTGTAGGATAAGTGGGAGCCATCGGCGGAGTGAAATACCACTACTTTTAACGTTATTTTACTTATTCCGTGAGTCGGGGCCCCCTCCTTTTGGACCCAAGGCACGCCTAGCGGGCCGATCCGGGCGAAGACATTATCGGTGGGGAGTTTGGCTAGGCGGCACATCTGTCAAAAGATAACGCATGTGTCCTAAGATGAGCTCACGAGCAATCTCGTGTGGAACAAAAGGGTAAAAGCTCGTTTGATTCGATTTCCGATGCGAATATGAATCGTGAAAGCGTGGCCTATCGATCCCTTAGACCTTGAATTTGAAGCTAGAGGTGTCGGAAAAGTTACCACAGGATAAGCGGCTTGTGGCGCCAAGAGTTCATAGCGATGTTGCTTTTGATCCTTCGATGTCGGCTCTTCCTATCATTGTGAGCGAAATTCACCAAGTGTTGGATTGTTCACCCACCAATAGGGAACGTGAGTGGGTTTAGGCCGTGAGACAGTTAGTTTACCCTCGATGATCGTGTCGCGATAGTAATTCAACCTAGTACGAGAGGAACTGCTGATTCACACAATTGGTCATCGCTTGGTTGAAAAGCCGATGTGTGGCTTCTGGTATGTCGGATTATGAATACCTCTAAGTCGAATCCTAGCTAGCAATCGGCGCTCTCTGGTCGCCTCCCGACCCATAGTAGGGGCCTCCATGGGCTCGTGTGGTGTAGCCCCGTGGTGGTACGACCTGGTGGCCATCGGAAAGTTTGCATGACGATGGACCGAATCCTGCACGACTTAAATACGCGATGGGGCATTGTAAGTGGTAGAGTGGCCTTGCCGCCACGATCCACCGAGATCTAGCCTGCGTCGCCGGATTCGTCCCCCAAGCTTAAACAGCTACCCTCTGTGCCAGCGAGGTTGCAAATCGACGTTCCCTCGCGGGCGATGTGCCCTCCCGTCCATGTGCATGGCTAAGGGAAGTCCATGCATGCATGCTCGCCCGTGCGAGTGAGTGGCCGCACCGATTGCGGCAAGGCCGCGCAGAGATCGCACCGCTTCAACACTTTTCTTTTGGGTTCTGAGCCCGTTGGACTCGTCGCTTCCTCGCCTCTTCGACCCTCGACACCACCGTGTCCTTCTAGTAGTTCTCCTTGGTCGATGGAGAGATGCAACTCTCATGCATGGCCTCCGCCATCTTGTTGCGGGCTCGCCTGTTCTCCTTAGCTTCCTTGGTAGTAACGTTGCTCGGCCTTGTCCTCGACTTCGGGCTCTCTTAAGTGAATGTGAGCAGCAGGTCCAACTCTCCAACTACTCCAATTAATCAAGTCCCTCTATGGGACTCATTGGTACTTGCAATCGACTACTCCCTCGGTGGTACAGCCCGATATGTCGACAACCAAGGCTTTCATCTGATGTAAGCTTCGATGCATACACACGGAAGACCCGCCTCTGCGGTACTGTGGCATTCACTCCTTGAATCCACAACCCTTCTTGCCGTTGCATTGTTCACTGAAGTGGAGCTCCCAGCAGCTCCTGATCATTCACATGATCATGTCCCCTCCATGGGACTCACTGGTACATGCACTTGGACTTCTTCCTCGGTGGTATACAGCTCCCATATGCTGACGACTAAGGCTTTCATCCAATGCAAGCTTTGATGCACACACGAAGACCTGCCTCTGCGGTACTATGGCATTCACTCCTTGAATCCATAGCCCTTCTTCTTGTTGTGTCGTACACCAAAGTGGAGCTCCCAGTAACTCCTGATCATACCTCCGCATGATTTTTGTCCCTTACAGGACAAGATTGCCTGTATTGCATTGCCACGAACTATTCCACCATGATCCGCTGCACCATGTCGCCTCCTGGTGACATCTCCATTGCATACAGATTCTCGTGTGATGAACTCGGACTACGACTTCTCCACGTGTGGCCTCTGCCAACACATCGTAGGGCCTCCGCCATCTCCAATTTTTAGTTCGCTCCCTTGGCAATTCCCCTTCGTCCCCCCCACACCTGGGTTACACCTGGACGAAGCATAGCTCTAGGACAATCCGTCGCCTAGTAGCTCCTGAAGTCCTCTGACTTCGCTAGAGTTGGTGCACCATTGTCTGGATCTTGGGCCTCTATCCCCTACCAACACAATCTTGCTATGCACCTCCTGTTCTTGACAACTCGAATGGCAACACTGTGGCATATTCTTCAAGAGTACCCGCCTCTACTTCCTCTTGCCCCGTACTATGGTCTCATGATCCTAACTTTGCCTCCGCAAGTTGAATCACCTTAGTTACTCCATCAAATGCATCTCTTAGGTAGCTTACATGTGCCTTGAAGCTCCCTTCATCTTTGGCACCATGCAAAATAAGTCTGTCCCATCAGAATGGAGAACCCATGGAACGACATGATCCCACTCTTGCCTCTACAAGAGTTCATGCCCTTGACCTCTGTCTAAGGAAAGCTCCATGCCTCCGCTCCATGTTCCATCTTCTATGTCGACTCCCTTTATGCGGCTTGGATACTTCACCGAGTTCCACCCAAGTCGCTCTGCTCCTCGATTTGCACTGAGTTGATAGTGGCCCTCACATCCACCATTCCATGGGTCAGCCCTCTATTGAGTTCTATTTCTGTCTCGACTCTAAGTGTGCCTTCATATGATGTTGCCTTGGATTGCGCCCCCACTTGATCTCGAAATGCATCCACCAATGCATTACCTCCTTCGAGATCATGCGACAACTCTTCGTCGCTCACTCGGTCCGTTGAGCTTTATGAAGATATAACCTTGAGAAGCTCTTCCTCAATATGTGTAGTCCATTACATATGATTCTCCCACTAGAGAACTAGGACTTATCTCTCCTGGATATCTGTCCTGCTGGAGTAACTTTTCTCTTTACATACTTCCCACTGGAAGTTTCGGAGACCATCCTCCCCTTTGGACTACTCCGTCTTGCTGAACTCGAGCTTTGTTCTGCCCCCACAAATGTACTTGCTAGATTGCGACCCTTCTCCAATACAGTTTCCACTGGACCCTTCAAGGTCTAGCAACATGCGGAACTTGTTGCACATTTCAGCCGCCTACAGACATATCCTTTCCATGTCGAAGAGAAAGTTCTGATGCTTCATGGCGCCGAGTTCTAATCGCGCCTTGGGATGGCCACGAACACTCTGTCATCCGTGTACAAGCCCTTACATGAGTTTTGAATCCTTCGAGTTAGCAATTCCCCTCACGTCTGTGAGCTTTGCACAACTCTTTCGGTCGTTACACAACACCTCCCACCTTGCACGGTCTCATCTTTCACCCTGCTTTGCCTTAAGCACCATCAAGTTTGGTTACCAACGTCGAGCTATAGCTCAAACTCAACCATCCCAATCTTTGTGTGCTACGCATTCTTCTTCGCTTGCTTGTCCTCGTGGTGCCTCTCGCGCAAAGGGGTTGGCTATTCTTTGAATGCCAAACCAGGATGCCCGCTCCTTTGAGCGACTCCTTTCCCTATATCTTAATGTTCATTTCCCCCAAACGGTTGCGCGTGCTGGCTGTCCTCCACACAGCCTAGCTAGGTCCCCTATATTTGTATGGCAAGTGTTTTTGCGTGTGCTTGTCCCGCTCTGATACCACATTATCACGGGCTTAGCTGATTTTGCCTAAGCCGTGCGGCACCCATGCATGTCCGTCCGCAAAGGTCAGCCCTCCTCGAGATCTCCTAAAATCCCACAGACTTACAAAAAGAGAAAACGGGCCAGAAGAAGCAATTTTCATGGGATCCACAAGCAACTGCTCAAGAAAAATACTTTATAAAGCCAA
>CM038559.1:54435663-54448163 GCA_021527575.1 Ensete glaucum | reverse complement strand
GTCAGAACGATCGCTCCGCGGAGCCAAAAGCACCAAAAGCCCCATTTTGGGTCTTTTTCATGTGCCACGACAACCTTTTTGAGCGGTGCGAAATGTCAGCCATTTCAGCACCTTGGAACCCCGGTGGCACCGGTGGATGGGGTTCGGGTATATGTCGAGGCATTCATCGACAATTGAACTTGTCTTGCGTCCGATACCTTGGGAGCCATCGTTTGTGGACTTTGCGTTCCTACAACCCTCCAAAGTCCTATTTCTTTCTCTCTTTTCTTTGCTGCACTCAAGGCGTTCGATAAATTGCTTGTACAGCTTTCCGCTTTGCGAGACGTCGGGACATGTCTGTCGCTCGCTTCTGAATTAATCAACTTCTTCTTTGTATGTCCTACGGGACCTTAAGAGGTTGTAAGAGGGCTGACCCTTTGCGGAGAAACGCATTGGGTGTTTCATGACTTAGGCAATCCTAAGTCCGGAATAGTGAGCAAGGTTGCTCTACGACTTAGGCAATTTCAGCTAAGTCTTTGGGGGCATGGGTGCCGCAAACTTTAGCTAAGCCCGTGGGGTAGTCGAGCGGGCAAGCAATTCATCTGACAGAAGAAGATTCGCAATCTCACCATGGTGAAACATCGTGGTGAATCGAGCAAGATGGGGCAAGCGGACCCTTGCTCCAAGCGATCAGGTGGTGCAAGTGCAAACTCGCTCAAACTATGGGAGTCACTCATGAGGAGCTCTATAGTGAACAAGACGAGCGTGAAGTTAGGTATTCTCCACGAGGGAGGAGGCGCCATCTGCGCCAACCGGGAAAAAGGGTCACAAGGAGAGAATTATAGCGGCGGAGACCCGCCTTGATGTTCTTGAAGCGAGCGTGGAGGAACTCTACCAAGGCCAGCGAGGACTACTTAGGGTAGAGAGCTCGCTAGAAGAAGCTGAATCTCGGATCGAGAAAGTTGAATCTATGATGGATCAACTGACAGAGGACACCAAAGATTCCGTACGACACCTACATGAAGTTGTGGCGGAACTCACGGCGAAGGTGATGGTGTTAACAAGGACTCTTGATGCGGGAGGGAACAACACCCGTGCTGCGCCACCACAAAACTTCAGGGCACCAGAGCCGCAGTGCTACGGAGGTGCTAGAGATGCCAAAGAGCTTGAAAATTTCTTGTTCGACATAGAACAGTATTTCCGTGCTACAAGGCTTGATTCTGAAGAAACCAAAGTTGCTATAGCAATAATGTATCTGAATGGGGATGCAAAACTTTGGTGGCGAACCCGTTGGGAAGAGATCCAACAAGGCCGATGTCAAGTGGATACATGGGGAGACTTGAAGCGAGAGTTGAGAACTCAGTTCTTACCAGAGAACACAGAGTTTGTCGCAAGAAGGAAACTGAGACAACTCCGCCAAAGTACAATAATCCGAGACTATGTGAAACAATTTTCAGCACTGATGCTGGATATACGGGACATGTCTGAGAAAGACAAACTATTCAGCTTCCTCGATGGCTTGAAGCCATGGGCACAACAAGAACTACATCGAAGGAATGTCACTGATGTAGTCGGGGCAATTCGTACCATGGAAAGGCTAACCGACTTTGTTTCTTGAGGATTTGAGAAAGAAGAAACAATCTTGAAATCGCCCATCTAAATACTCTGCGAAGGAGTGCGCGCAAAGAAGAAGAATTTCCACAAGGGACTGGGCTCAAGAGGTAGAGTCCCAAAGCCTACTGGATGCTTCTTGTGTGGAGGACCGCACATGGTGAGGGAGTGCCCACAAAAACAGGCACTCAATGCTTTGACGGCATCGATTCTACCGTAAGTCGACAAGGGCAAAGCAATCGCCCTTAGTTCGAGTAGTTCTCCTGGCGGCGGTGAGGCGTCGCAAGGACCCAGGATGGGAGCAATGCGTTTGTTGAATGCATTGCGGGGTCAAGTGGGGAGAATACAAAGGTGAAGCCACCGGCGGAAGCGCGAGTTGATGTATGTGGACATCAAGCTCAATGGCGAACAACCCGTGCAATGGTGGACACGCGCGACCCACAATTTTATTGCCGATCGAAGCTAAGCGGGACTAATATTGGAGAAGAGCCCAAGTCGTATGAAGGCGTGAACTCGGAGGCCAAGCGGATCTCCGGACAAGCAAAGGGGTCCCCATCAAGATCGGGACATGGAACGGAGCACAGACTTGATGGCGGTGCCATTGGGCGACTTCAAGTGATTCTCGGAATGGAGTTTATGCACGCAGCAAAGTTGGTGCCAATACCGTTCTGAACTTCTTGTGTCTAATGGGAGGCGATGATCCTGCATGGTTCCAGTTTCTCGGTAGGAACCAAGGACCTACAACAAATATCGGCTTTACAATTGAAGAAAGGTGCGAAAAGGTGAATTAACCTTTTAGCTGCTATGAAGCTAGAGACACTTGACGGGAGGCCATTCAGAACGCCATTGTGGCGAACATCCCGAAGGAGTTCTCGGATGTGATGCCAATAGAGTTGCCGAGAACTCTACCACCACGCAGAGGCGTGGATCATCAGATTGAGCTGGAGCCGGGAGTTAAGCCTCCAGCGAGACCACCATACCGCATGGCCCCTCCAGAGTTGGCAGAACTGAGGAAGCAGTTAGATGAACTGCTAAGCGGTGGTCTCATCCGCAGTCCAGCACCTTCGAGCTCCAGTCCTCTTCAAGAAACAAGATGGGAGCCTCGATTATGCATTGATTATCGAGCCCTCAATAAGATGACGGTGAAGAACAAGTACCCTATCCTACTCATCGCGGACTTGTTCGATCAATTGGGCAAGACAAAGTACTTCTCCAAACTCGACCTTCGTGGGTATTGGCGCGCATCGCAGAAGGTGATGAGGCGAAGACTACTGTGACCGGTATGGAGCATTCGAGTTTTTGGTGATGCTTTAACCAACGCCCGCCACATTTTGCACTCTCATGAATCAGCTGTTCAAAGAATATCTGGATAAGTTTGTGGTCGTCTACTTAGACGACATCGTCGTCTATAGCCAAACACTTGAGGAGCATGTTAGACACCTCCGAACAATTTTCAAAGTTCTCAGGGAGAACACCTTATTCGTGAAGAGGGAAAAGTGCTACCGCCCAAACAGAGATTTTATTCTTGGGGCATCGAATTGGGAATGGGTCCATTCGAATGGACAAGGCTAAGGTGCAAGCGTGGTGGCGAACACCGAAGAAGGTGCCAGAGTTGAGATCCTTCCTTGGGTTTGTCAACTATTATCGGCGCTTCATAGCTGGATATTCGAAGCGCGCAGCCCCACTGACGGAGTTGCTAAAAAAGGAGCAGTCCTGGAGATGGTCGGACAAATGTGAGGTGGCATTTCAAGACCTGAAGACCGTGTTAGAAGAACCTATACTCAGATTGCCGGACTATGGAAAGTTCTTTGAAGTCCATACCGATGCTTCTGACTTTGCTATTGGAGGAGTTCTTATGCAGGAGGGTCATCCAGTGGCCTACGAGAGTCGCAAGCTCAACGAGACCGAGCGGCGATATCCTGTACATGAGAAGGAGATGACAGCGGTAGTCCACTGTCTACGAGTGTGGCGACACTACCTTCTGGGAGCACCATTTGTGCTAAGGACCGACAATGTCGCATTGAGTTACTTTCAAACTCAAAAGAAACTCTCCCCAAAGCAAGCACGATGGCAGGACTTCTTGGCTGAGTTCGACATGGTGATGGAGTACAAACCCGGAAAAGCAAATGTCGTGGCCGATGCATTGAGTCGGAAAGTGGAGCTAGTGAATGCTATACGGTTGGCGGGTGGAGGCCAAGCAAGTCAATTGCGCCCAACTTTCTTTCCGTGATCGTGGTTGGACTGCATCGAGATCCTCAAGCGTGGCTCGATTCAACTCATTAACGAGGGCAAGGCACGACGATTTTGGTTCCAAGAGGGACTCATCTACACCAAGGGGAATAGAGTTTATGTTTCGTGAGCGGATAACTTGAGGCGTGAACTCTTGAAAGAGTGTCACGATTCCCTTTGAGCTGGACATTCGGGTATCTACCGAACAATGGCTCTCGTGGAGAGGGCCTTCTATTGGTCGAAGATAGGGATAGATGTGGAGGAATATGTTCGAATATGCCTTACTTGTCAACAGGACAAGATAGAGCAGCAGGCTGGGACTTTTGGAACCGCCTGCAGTAAAGGCCATGGGAGAGCATTTCTTTGGACTTCATATCAAGCTTGCCCGCAGTAGGGGGACTTGGATCGATACTCGTGGTAGTTGACCGATTTTCGAAGTATGCAACATTCATTGCTGCACCCCTACATTGCTCAGCGGAGGAGGCGGCTAAGTTGATGATGAAGAATGTGGTTAAGTATTGGGGAGTCTCACACAACATCATTAGTGATCGGGATTCTCGGTTCTTGGGACGATTCTGGACTGAGTTGTTCAAGTTGTTGGGGTCTAAATTATACTTCTCCACAAGCCTCCACCCTCAAACGGACGGCCAAACAGAGAGAATTAACTCGCTCTTGGAGCAATATCTTCGGCACTACGTGAGTCCCAACCAACGGGATTGGGTGAAGCTGTTGGACATCGCCCAGTTCTCCTATAACTTGCAGCGGAGCTCTGCATCCAACAAGAGCCCATTTGAGATTATTACGGGACAACATCCATCAACTCCTCATACCCTGATTATTGGTTATACAGGGAGTAGCCCATCAGCCTATCACTTCGCAAGGGAATGGCATCGTAATGCAGATATTGCGCGGGCTTACTTGGTAAGGCGGCCAAAAAGATGAAGAAGTGGGCAGACTTGGGAAGGCGACCACAAGAATTTAAAGTTGGTGACATGGTGTTGGTGAAGCTCCAACCAGCATCACTCCAATTCTTTAGACACAAAGTGCATAAAGGATTGGTACGCAAGTATGAAGGGCCTTTCCCAATCATCAGTAGGGTAGGCAATGTCTCATACAAGTTGCAACTGCCAGCATGGTTCAGAATTCACAATGTCTTCCATGCGAGCAACTTGAAAGCCTACCACTCAGATCCGCGAGATGATTCCCGAAATGTTCCAACTCGACTACCCCCCACCAGAGCCTCTTACGAGAAACGAGTTGAAACTATTCTAGCGGATCGTATAATAAAGCTACCCAATGGAGCGCAACAAATAGAGTACTTGGTGAAGTGGCAAAAGCTTCCTCAAACAGAAGCTAGTTGGGAGTCAGAAGATGCCCTACGACATGAAGAAGCTCACATCAAAGCCTACCAACAAGCGTCGACGAGGGCATCGACAGTTTAAGTGGGGGAGAATGTCACGAACGGTCGTCGCTCAACCGTAATACCTTTGCTCCTTGAACCATTCGTCACTTTTTCTTGCTTGTACATATGTTTGGCAGCTTGTTTTGCCTTGAGTTTACATGGTTTTACCTAAGAAATATGAGCGAAAGTAGTGTAGAAGGCTGCAGAACGATCGCCATCGCTGGAGCCAAAACAAAACCCCATTTTTGGGTCTTTTTCATGTGCCACGACAACCTTTTTGAGCGGTGCGAAATGTCAGCCATTTCAGCACCTTGGAACCCCGGTGGCACCGGCTGGATGGGGTTCGGGTATATGTCGTAGGCATTCATCGAATTGAACTTGTCTTGCGTCCGATACCTTGGGAGCCGTCGTTTGTAGACTTGCGACCGTTCCTACAACCCTCCAAAGTCCTATTTCGCTCTCTTTCTCTCTTTTCTTTGTTGCACTCAAGGCGTTCGATAAATTGCTTGTACAGCTTTCCGCTTTGAGACGTCGGGACATGTCCGCCGCCGCTCGAATTAATCAACTTCTTCTTTGTATGTCCCACGGGACCTTAAGAGGTTGTAAGAGGGTGACCCTTTGCGACGGAAACGACATTGGGCGTTTCATGACTTAGGCAATCCCAGCTAAGTCCGGAATAGTGAGCAAGGTTGCTCTCGACTTAGGCAATTTCAGCTAAGTCTTGGGGCCGCGAGGGTGCCGCGCTTAGGCAAACTTTAGCTAAGCCGTGATACTGGCTGAGCCAAACCGCCGATTTTGGCCCGTTTTGGGCCGCTGCCGCGCGCATCGATCATCCGGATGTGGCATTCGTTTATTAAGGAAGGAGCTACCTATCACTGCTCGCTCCGCCACCGCCACTCGGGCGGCCAAAACGGCTTTGGCCCTTTGTTGCGTCGCGCGACCGCAAAAGTGAAACGTCAGCCATCTCAACACCCGGACCCCGGTGGCATAGGGCTGGATGGGGCCAGATAGCAGGAAGGTGTCGCCCGTCGCTTGCGTTCGTCCGCCGCCGCTGCTGCGGCCAAAACGCCGCCGGCCCGTTTTGGGCTGCATGCCGTGGGCGCCGAGCCCGTCTGGATGTGGCATTCGTTTATCAAGGAAGGTGGTGCCTGCCGCCGCTGTCCGCCGCTGCCGGGCGGCCCAAAACGACCTGGGCCGTTTGGGCCGTGCTGCCGCGGCCGCCAGCGCGAAAATCAGCCATCTCAAGACTCGAACCCGGTGGCACAGGGCTGGATGGGGCTGATAGCAGGAAGGTGTCGCCGTCGCTGCTTCATCGTCCGCCGCCGCCACTCGTAGCCAAAATCGCCATGGCCCATTTTTCGCCATTTTGTGTCGCGGTGGGCGCGGCAGCAGGAACGTCACCATCTCAGCACCGAACCCGGTGGCACAGGCTGGATGGGGCTGATAGCGAGGAAGGTGTCGCCGTCACTGTCGCCGTCGCCGCCGCTGCCGGGCGCCAAAACGCCATTTGGCCCATTTTAGGCCATTTTCACGTGCTGCGACGGGGGCGGCGAGCAGTCGTCTGGATGTGGCATTCGTTTATCTAGGAAGGTGCTGCCTGGCGCTTCATTCGTTGTCCGCCGCTCGCTCGGGCGGCCCAAAACGACCAGTTTTGGCCCGTTTTTGGGTCGTTTTCGCGTGTTGCGGCGTCCGCGGCGAGCGGTGCGAAAAGTCAGCCATCTCAAGACTGGAACCCCGGTGGCATAGGGCTGGATGGGGCTGATAGCGAGGAAGGTGTCGCCGTCGATTAGTTTCGCCGTCTGCCGCCGCCGCTTGCGCCAAAACGCCACTTTGGCCCGTCTTTGGGCCGTTGCGACAACCTGGTGGTGCGATCGACAGCCATCTCAGCACCTGGAACCCCTCGGGTGGCATAGGGCTGGATGGGGCTGTATAGCAGGAAGGTGTCGCCGTCGCTGCTCTCGGCCCGTCGCCGCCGCCGGCGCAAAACGCCATTTGGCCCATTTTGGGCCCGCTGGCCGTGGCGGCGCGACGAGTGAGTGGCCGCACACGAGCGCTGATTGCAAGCTCAGCGATCGCACAGAGCAGAGGATGCGCAGCCGCGCTTTAACCGCACTTGCTCGAAATCTCTGCCGTGCTGAAATCTGAGTGGCCCCCCCCCAAGATGAGCAAGGCGCGAAGGCGCAGCCAGCAAGCTACGCAGATGGCTAGCCGATCGACCGACCGACAAGTGAATGTTGTAGCAAAGATGGCAACCGAAGGCGCTCATGCATGCTCTTGCCCCCAGATGCGCAGATTCGATTGTTGCCCTCGGCCGATAAACAAACTCGCAAGTTGTTGCGTCCGAACTGAACTAACGAACCTTACCATCAATTGTTCTCCTCCAAATCAACTTGGACCCACCAAGCCGCTATGCTCCAGCTGGGACAATTCAGTGGGACCCCATGACAAACGAAGCGTGCCATGGTGGGCGCGCCAACCGGTGAGCGGTGTGAACGTCACCATCCCGGTTCGGTGGCAGTGGTCAAATGGGGCTTTCGTATAGCGAGGAAGGAAGGTGCTGCCGCTCGCTTGTTCGCCGTCACCGCCGCGGCGGCCCAAAATTGCCGCCTGCCCTTTTGGTCGTTGCGTCCGCGATGACCGCGACGAAAAAGTGAAACGTCAGCCATCTCAACACCATGGAACCCCGGTGGCATAGAGCTAGATGGAGCTTTTGTATAGCAGGAAGGTGTCGCCCGTCGCTTCGCCGTCTGCCGCCGTCGCTGCGGCCAAAACGCCGCTTTTGGCCCGTTTTGCCGCTTTCGCGCGGCGGCGGCGGTCATCGGATGTGGCATTTGTTTATCAAGGAAGGTGCTGCCTATCGCTTCGCTGTCGCCACCGCCGCTCGGGCGCCCAAACGCCCTTTTGGCCCCTTTGCTGCCGCGTCCGCGGCGGTGCGAATGTCAGCCATCTCAGCACTGGAACCCCGGTGGCAGGGCTGGATGGGCCAGATAGCAGGAAGGTATCGCCGCTTCGCCGTCTGCCGCCGCCGCTGCCGGTGGCCAAAAACGCCATTTGGCCCGCTTAGGTCAGTCTGTCGCGACGCGTGGGCGCGAACGTCGATCATCTCAGACCGAACCCCGGTGGCAGGCTAGATGGGGCTGATAGCGGAAGGTGTCACCCGTCGCTTCGTCCGTCGCCGCCGCCGCTCGCGACCAAAAACTACCGTTTGGCCCGTTTTGGGTCGTTGTGCCGCGGTGGGAGCGGTGAGCGGTGCAAAACGTCGATCATCTCAGCACTGAACCCCGGTGGCAGGCTGGATGGGGCTTTCGATAGCAGGAAGGTGTCGCCCGTCGCATTGTCGTCCGCCGCTGCCGGGCCAAAACGCCGATTTGCCATTTTGGCCTTTTTCGCATCGCGGGCCGCGATCGTCTGGATATGGCATTCGTTTATCAAGGAAGATGTCCGCCACTGTCGCTGTCCGCCGCCGGGCGCCCAAACGCCATTTTGGCCCGTTGGGCTGCTGCGCGGCCCGCGTGAGCGGTGCGAACGTCACCATCTCGGCACTGAACCCCCGAGTGGCACAGGGCTGGATGGGGCTGATAGCCGGAAGGTGTCGCTCGCTTTCGCCGTCACGCCGCCGCCGGCGGCCAAAAAACCAATTTTGGCCCGTTGGCCGTTGCCGCGGCGCGCGACGGCGGTGCGAATGTCAGCCATCTCAGCACTGAACCCCGGTGGCACAGGCTGGATGGGGCTTTGATAGCAGGAAGGTGTCGCCCGTCACTTTGTTCGTTGTTTGTCGCCGCCACTTGCCGGCGCCAAAACGCCAATTTTGGCCCGTTTTGGGCCGCTGCGCGGGCGCGCGACGAGCGTCATCCGGATGTGGCATTTGTTTATTAAGGAAGGTGCCGCCGCCGCCGCTGTCGCCGCCGCTGCCGGGCGACCAAAACGCCTGGCCTTTGGGTCGTTTTCGCGTCGCGGCGGTGAGCGGTGCGAACGTCGACCATCTCAGCACAGAACCCCGTAGCAGGCTGGATGGGGCTTTCGATAGTAGGGAAGGTGTCGCCCGCCGTTTCGCCGTCCGCTAGCCGGGCGGCCAAAACGCCGTTTTGGGCCGCTTCGCGATGGGCGCGGGCGGTGCAAAACGTCACCATCTCAGCACTGGAACCCCGGTGGCACAGGTTAGATGGGGCTGATAGTAGGGAAGGTGTCACCCGTCGCTTCGCTCGTCGTCGCCGCCGCCGCCGGGCGGCCAAAACGCCGCTTGTTTTGCGCCGCTTTATGTGCGCGGCGCGCGATCGTCTGGATGTGGCATTCGTTTATCAAGGAAGGTGCTGCTTGTCGCCGTCTGCCGCCGCCGCTGCCGGGCGGCCAAAACGCCGCTGGCCCGTTTTTGGGTCGTTTTCACATGCTGCGGCGGGCGCGACGAGTGGTGCGAAACGTCAACTATCTCATGACCCTGGAACCCCCTGGGTGGCACAGGGCTGGATGGGGCTTTCGTATAGTAGGGAAGGTGTCGCCCGTCGCGTCGTTCGCTGTCCGCCCCTCGCCGCTCGCTCGGGCTGCCCAAAACGACCAGTTTTGGCCCGTTTTCGGGCCATTTTCATGTGCTGCGGTGGGCGTGGCGAGAGGTCGTCTGGGCGGGGCATTCGTATAGTAGGGAAGGTGTTGCCTGTCGCTTTGTTTGCTCTCCTCTCTCCCGGGCAGCCCAAAACGGTCAGTTTTGGCCTGTTTTTTGGTCGTTTTCGCATGTTGCGGCGATCGTGGTGACATCTTCGCTCTCAGTCTTCTGTTTTCTCGTTTCGTAAAAGTTGTCTTGTTGTGAATTTCATCATGCATGACGGTTTCTTGTTGTTGATTGCCTTTGTTTGATCAACCACGATGGTTGACGACGGGCTGTCCGATGGGGTGATCGTGTCGGTATGTGAGCGATGATGGATTTGTATGCTATGGTGGGCTCCCTGCTATTGTGCAGCTGACCACCTTCGCTGCAAGTCCCTTCAATTGCACTCTATTTGAACGGAGTTGTGCGTGTTGCTTGTATAATCTACCTAGTCCCTTCGGAATTGACATTGTTCAACATGCTTTTCCACTTCTCATTCGCTATGCGGATGAGGAGTGTTATAGTCCGTGGGCCTTGTGTGTCCTCGAACGATGGTTTGGCTCAGACCCCTCGTTTCGATTGGCTCCAGCGTTCACGTGAGTGCTCTTGGATGTAGTGGATACGAATGTCCCTTGGATCTCTTGACCCGTGGCACATGATCGGTTGGCTCTTTTAGCTACCGTTCCGTTTGATGGATGTCTGCCTTCCCATCATCGTTCCCCTTTCCTTTACGGTGAAGGGTGGGCATGCTGGGCTTGGCATCATGGAGGACATGCTACCCGGTTGATCCCGCCAATAGTCATATGCTTGTCTCAAAGATTAAGCCATGCATGTGTAAGTATGAACTATTTCGATCGTGAAACCGTGAATGGCTCATTAAATCGCTTATAGTTTGTTTGATGGTATGTGCTACTCGGATAACCGTAGTAATTCTAGAGCTAATACGCACAAACCCCGACTTCGGAAGGGATGCATTTATTAGATAAAGTGACGGGCTTTGCCCGTCGCTCGATGATTCATGATAACTCGACGGATCGCACGGCCCTTGTGCGGCGATGCATCATTCAAATTTCGCCTATCAACTTTCGATGGTAGGATAGGGGCCTACCATCGTGGTGACGGGTGATGAAGAATTAGGGTTCGATTCTAAAGGAGCACGAGAAACGGCTACCACATCCAAGGAAGGCGGGCGCAAATTACCCAATCGACACGGGAGGTAGTGACAATAAATAACAATAACGGGCTCTTGAGTCGGTAATTGGAATGAGTACAATCTAAATCCCTTAAGGAGGATCCATTGGAGGGCAAGTCCGGTGCCGCACGGTAATTCCAGCTCAATAGCGTATATTTAAGTTGTTGAAGTTAAAAGCTCGTAGTTGGACTTTGGGATGGGTCGGTCCGCCAGGTATCGGCCGTCCCATCCCTTCGGCGATGCGTTCGCCTTAATCGGTCGGGTCGTGCCTCCAGTTACTTTGAAGAAATTAGAGTGCTCAAAGCAAGCCCACGCTGGATTCATTAGCATGGGATAACATCGATTTCGGTCCTATTGTGTTGGCCTTCGGATCGGAGTAATGATTAAGAGGGACAATGGGGCATTCAGATTTCATAGTCGAGGTGAAATTCTTGGATTTATGAAAGCCGAACCACTACGAAAGCATTTGCCAAGGATGTTTTCATTAATCAAGAACGAAAGTTGGGGGCTCGAAGACGATCAGATACCGTCCTAGTCTCAACCATAAACGATGCCGACCAGGGATCGGCGGATGTTGTTCTTAGGACTCCGCCGGCACCTTATGAGAAATCAAAGTCTCTAGGTGCCTGGCCTTAACTGGTCGGGTCGTGCCTCCGGCGCTGTTACTTTGAAGAAATTAGAGTGCTCAAAGCAAGCCCACGCTCTGGATTCATTAGCATGGGATAACATCACAGGATTTCGGTCCTATTGTGTTGGCCTTTGGGATCGGAGTAATGATTAAGAGGGATAGTCGGGGGCATTCGTATTTCATAGTCAGAGGTGAAATTCTTGGATTTATGAAAGCCGAACCACTACGAAAGCATTTGCCAAGGATGTTTTCATTAATCAAGAACGAAAGTTGGGGGCTCGAAGACGATCAGATACCGTCCTAGTCTCAACCATAAACGATGCCGACTGTGGATCGGCGGATGTTGCTCTTAGGACTCGCACCTTATGAGAAATCAAAGTCTCGGGTTCCGGGGAGTATGGTCGCAAGGCTGAAACTTAAAGGAATTTACGGAAGGGCACCACCAGGAGTGGAGCCTGCGGCTTAATTTGACTCAACACGGGGAAACTTACCAGGTCCAGACATAGCAAGGATTGACAGACTGAAAGCTCTTTCTTGATTCTATGGGTGGTGGTGCATGGCCATTCTTAGTTGGTGGAGCGATTTGTCTGGTTAATTCTGATAATGAACGAGACCTCAGCCTGCTAACTAGCTACGCGGAGGCATTCCTCCGCGGCCAGCTTCTTAGAGGGACTACGACTGTTTAGGCCATGGAAGTTTAAGGCAATAACAGGTCCGTGATGCCCTTAGATGTTCGGCACGCCGCCACATCGATGTATTCAACGAGTCTATAGCCTTGGCTGACAGGCCCGGGTAATCTTCGAAAATTTCATCGTGATGGGGATAGATCATTGCAATTGTTGGTCTTCAACGAGGATTTTTCCTAGTAAGCGCGAGTCAT
>CM038559.1:54425663-54430663 GCA_021527575.1 Ensete glaucum | reverse complement strand
TACAATTGGTCATCGCGCTTGGCCGGCGCAGTTACGTGTGTCGGATTATGACTGAACACCTCTAAGTCAGAATCCTAGCTAGCAATCGGCGCTCTCGCCCGTCGTTCGCCTCCCGACCACAGTAGGGGCCTTCGGCCCCCATGGGCTCGTGTCGCCGGTGTAGCCCCCATGGTGGTACAACCGCGGGTCGCCATCGGAAAGTGAAATTCCGCACGGACGAAGGGCCGAATCCTTTGTAGATGACTTAAATACGCGATGGGGCATTGTCGCCCCGCCTCCCGGCTTAAGCAGGCCGCCGAGGTTGCAATCGACGTTCCCTCGCGGTCGATGTGCCCTCCCATCCATGTGCATGGCTAAGGGAAGGCCATGCATGCATGCTCGCCGGCGAGTGAGTGGCCACACGATTAGGCGCAAGCGCCAAGAGCCAGCAGTGGCGATGCGAGGCCGCGCTTTAACTGCACTTGCCTGAAATATCTGCCTGTTCCTGAAATCTCTGCAGTGGCCGTCCCCGCTCCCAAGATGAGCAAGGCGCTACAGCCCCATGCCCGCAGCAGATGGTCGGTCCGATCGATCGATCGACAGTGAATGTTGCGAAGATGGCAACCAGGCGCCATGCATGCTCTTGTCCCCGGACGCAGATTCGATTATTGCCCCTACCGATAAACAAACTCGCAAGTCGCCAAACGAACTAACGAACCTTACCAATTGTTCTCCTCCAAATCAACTTGGACCCACCAAGCCGCTATGCTCCAACGGGACAATTCGGTGGGACCCCATGACAAACGGTTGCCGGGTGGGCGCGCCAACCGCGGTGAGCGGTGAACGTTAGCCATCCTCCACAGGTGGCATAGGGGGGCTGGATGGGGCTGTATAGTAGGGAAGGAAGGTGCCATCGCTTTGTTCGTCGCCGCCGCTGCCGGGCGCCCAAAACGACCGTTGGCCCGTTTTGGGCTTTTGCGGCCGTGCATCGCGCGAAAGTGAAACGTCACCATCTTAGAACCCCGAACCCCGGGTGGCACAGGGCTGGATGGATAGGTGGAAGGTGTCACACGCCACTGCTGTCCATCGCCGCCGCTGCCGGGCGGCCAAAACGCCGGCCCGCTTTTGGGCTCGCGTGTTGTGGCGGGCGCGGAGCGTCTGTATGTGGCATTCGTTTATCAAGGAAGGTGCCTGTCGATTGCTGTCCGCCGCCGCCGCCGGTGGCCCAAAACGCCGCCGGCTGCTCGGGCTGCTGCTGCGGCGTCCACGGCGGCGGTGCAAAACGCAGCCATCTCAAGACTGAACGCCCGGTGGCACAGGGCTAGATGGGGCTTCAGATAGCGGAAGGTGTCGCCGTCGTTCGCTATCCGCCGCCGCCGCCGGTGGCCAAAACGGCCCGTTTTCATGTGCGCGCGACCGCGGTGGGCGGTGTGAAACGTCACCATCTCAACACCTTGGAACCCCCTGGGTGGCACAGGGCTGGATGGGGCTTTCATATAGTAGGGAAGGTGTCACTGCCGCTGTTCGCCGTTGCTGCCGCCGCCGAGCGCCAAAATCGCTGGCCCGTTTTGGGCGTTTTGCGTCGCGATGGGCATGGCGGCGGTGGAAACGCCAGCCATCTCAGCACTGGAACCCCGGTGGCACAGGGCTGGATGGGGCTTTCCTATAGCAGGAAGGTGTCGCCGTCGCTTCGCTTCATCGCCGCCGCCGCCGCCGCGGCCAAAATGACTAGTTTTGGCCCGTTTTGGGCGTTTTCATGTCTGCGACGGGCGGCGGCGGTCATCTAGATGTGGCATTTGTTTATCAAGGAAGGTGCTGTTGCTTCGTCCGTCCGCCGTCGCTCCTCGGGCGCCCAAAACGCCGCTTTGGCCTGTTTTGGGCCATTTTCGCATGTTACGGCGCGGGCGGTTAAACGTCACCATCTCAGCACTGGAACCGGGGCACAGGGCTGGATGGGGCTGATAGCAGGAAGGTGTCGCCGTCGCCGTTTCGCCGCCGCCGTCACTCGGCGCCAAAACGCCGATTTGTCCGTTTTGGGCGTTTTCACGTCGCGCGGCGGGCGGTATGAAACGTCAGCCATCTTAGCACCTGGAACCCCGGTGGCAGGGCTGGATGGGGCTTTCGTATAGCGAGGAAGGTGTCGCCGTCGCCGTTGCCCATCGCCGCCACTCGCTCGTGCGGCCAAAAATGGCTAGTTTTGGCTCGTTTTTGGGCCGTTTTCACGTCCTGTGGCGGGCGCGGCGAGCGGTCATCTGGATGTGGCATTCGTTTATCAAGGAAGGTGCTGCATGTCGCTTCGTTCGTTGTCCGCCGCTCACCGCTGCCGGGCGGCCAAAACGGCCATTGGCTTTTGGGCCGTTTTCACGCGGCGTCGCGGTGAGCGGTGCGAACGTCAGCCATCTCAGCACACGAACCCCGTGGCACAGATCGGATGGGGCTTTCGTATAGCAGGGAAGGTATCGCCCGTTTGTCACGAAGCCGTCGCTCAACCGTAATGCCTTTGCTCCTTGAACCGTTCGTCACTTTTTCTTGCTTGTACATATGTTTGGCCACTTGTTTTGCCTTGAGTTTACGTGTTTTTACCTAAGAAATGTGAGCGAAAGGAGTGTAGAAGGCTGCAGAACGATCGCTCACTGCGCGGAGCCAAAACAACCCAAAACTGCCCTGTTTTTGGGTCTTTTTCATGTGCCGCGGCAACCTTTCTGAGCGGTGCGAAATGTCAGCCATTTCAGCACCTTGGAAACTCCCGGGTGGCACCGGGCTGGATGGGGTTTCGGGTATATGTCGGGCGTAGGCATTCATCAGCAATTGAGCTTGTCTTGCGTCTGATACCTTGGGAACCGTCGTTTGTGGACTTGCGATCATTCCTACAACCCTCCAAAGTCCTGTTTCGCTCTCTTTCTCTCTTTTCTTTGCTGCACTCAAGGTGTTCAATAAATTGCTTGTACACTTTCCGCTTTGCGAGACATCGGGACGTGTCGCCTCGAATTAATCAACTTCTTCTTTGTAGGTCCTACGGGACCTTAAGAGGTTGTAAGAGGGCTGACCCTTTGCGGATAGGAAACGCGTTGGGCATGTCATGACTTAGGCAATCCCAGCTAAGTCCGAAATAGGGAGCAAGGTTGCTCTACGACTTAGGCAATTTCAGCTAAGTCTTGAGTGCCGCAAGGGTGCCGCACGGCTTAGGCAAACTTTAGCTAAGCCCGTGACACGTCGCTTCGTTCGCTGTCCGTCTTTGGGCCGTTTCCGCATGCCGCAGTGAGCGGTCATCTGGATGTGGCATTCGTTTATCAAGGAAGGTGTTGCCTATCGCTTCGTTCGTTGTCCGCCGCTCGCCGCTCGCTCAGGCGGCCCAAAATGGCCAGTTTTGGCCTGTTTTTGGGCCGTTTTCGCGTGCTACGACGTCCGCGGCGAGCGGTGCAAAACGTCAGCCATCTCAGCACCCTGGAACCCCCCGGGTGGCATAGGGCTGGATGGGGCTTTCGTATAGCAGGGAAGGTGTCGCCGTCGCGCGTCCGTCGCCGCCGCCGCCGGGCGACCAAAACGCCCGTTTTGGGCGTTTTCGCGGCTTCGCGGCGCACGTTGAGCGGTCATCGTATGTGGCATTCGTTTATCAAGGAAGGTGCTGTCGCCGTTCGCTGTCCGCTCGCCGCTCGGGCGACCCAAAACGGCGAGTTTGGCCCGTTTTGGGCGTTTTGCGTCTCTGACGTCCGAGCGGTGCGAAACATCATGCATCTCAGCACCCTGGAACCCCCCGGGTGGCATAGGGGTGGATGGGGCTTTCGTATAGCAGGGAAGGTGTCGCCCGTCGCTTCGTTCGCTGTCCGTCGCTCGTCGCTCGCTCGGGCGGCCAAAAACGGCCAGTTTTGGAGCATTTTTGGGCTGTTTTCGCGTGCTACGGCGGGTGCGGCGAGCGGTGCGAAACGTCAGCCATCTCATCACCCTGGAACCCCCCGGGTGGCACAGGGCTGGATGGGGCTTTCGTATAGCAGGGAAGGTGTCGCCGTCGCCGTTTTGTCCGCCCGCCGCTTCGCGCCAGCGCGATTTGGCCCGTTTTTGGGCTGTTTTCATGTGCTATGGCGGGCGCGGTGAGCGGTCGTCTGGGCGGAGCATTCGTATAGCAGGGAAGGTGCTGCTCGTCGCTTTGTTCACTCTCCTCTCTCTCGGGCGACCCAAAATTATCAGTTTTGGCCTAGTTTTTTGTCGTTTTCGCATGCTGCGGTGATCGTGGTGACATCTTCGCTCTCAGTCTTCTGGTTTCTCGTTTCGCGAAAGTTGTCTTGTTGTGAATTTCATCATGCACGGCAGTTTCTTGTTGTTGATTGCCTTTGTTTGACTAACCACTTGAGTCTCTTGGATTCATGGTTGACGACGGGCTGTCCGATGGGGTGATCGTATCGGCATGTGAGTGGTGATGGATTTTTATGCTGTGGTGGGCTCCCTGCTATTGTGCAGCTGACCACCTTCGCTGCAAGTCCCTTCAATTGCACTCTGTTTGAACGGAGTTGTGCGCGTTGCTTGTATAATCTACCTAGTCCCTTCGGAATTGACATTGTTCAACATGCTTTTCCACTTCTCATTCGCTATGCGGATGAGGAGTGTCATAGTCCGTGCGCCTTGTGTGTCCTCGAACGATGGTTTGGCTCAGACCCCTCGTCTCGATTGGCTCCAGCATTCACGTGAGTGCTCTTGGATGCAGTGGATACGAATGTCCCTTGGGTCTCTTGACCCGTGGCACATGATCGGTTGGCTCTCATAGCTATCGTTCCGTTTGATGGATGACTGCCTTCCCATCATCGTTCCCCTTTCCTTTACGGTGAAGGGTGGGCATGCTGGGCTTGGCATCATGGAGGACATGCTACCTGGTTGATCCTGCCAGTAGTCATATGCTTGTCTCAAAGATTAAGCCATGCATGTGTAAGTATGAACTATTTCAGACTGTGGAACTGCGAATGGCTTATTAAATCAGTTATAGTTTGTTTGATGGTATGTGCTACTCGGATAGCCATAGTAATTCTAGA
>CM038559.1:54415663-54420663 GCA_021527575.1 Ensete glaucum | reverse complement strand
ATAGGGAACGTGAGCTGGGTTTAGACCGTCGTGAGACAGGTTAGTTTTAGCCTACTGATGATCGTGTCATGATAGTAATTCAACCTAGTACGAGAGGAACCGTTGATTCATACAATTGGTCATCGCGCTTGGTTGAAAAGCCAGTGGCGCGATGCTACCATGTGTCGGATTATGACTGAACGCCTCCAAGTCAGAATCCTAGCTAGCAATCGGCGCTCTCGCCGCTCGCCTCCCAACCCACGAGGGGCCTTCGCCCTATGGGCTCGTGTCGCCGATGTAGCCCGTGGTACGACCGCGGTGGCCATCGAAAGTGAAATTCCACACGGACGGTGAATCCTTTGCGGATGACTTAAATACGCGATGGGGCATTGTAAGTGGTAGAGTGGCCTTGCGCCACGATCCACCGAGATCCACCTGCGTCGAACGGATTCGTCCCCAAGCTTAAACAACTGCCCTCCGTGCTAGCGAGGTTGCAAATCGACGTTCCCTCATGGGCGATGTGCCCTCCCGTCCATGTGCATGGCTAAGGGAAGGCCATGGCACTCGCTGGCCGGCTGGTCACAACCATTTAACAAGGATGCATGCTCGTCGTGCGAGTGAGTGGCCGCAATCTGAGAGGCCAAGGCACGGCGATTGCGCGGCGCAGCAGAGATTCGAGCAGAGATGCATCAGATGCGGATGGGATGCACGCCTTAAATCCGCACTTGTCGAAATCTTTGCTGTGCTCGAAATATCCGCGAGTGGTCGTCCCCGGATGAGCAAGGCGCGGCAGAGCAGACCAGCCAGGGCCGGTGATGGATGACCGAGGCTGAATATTACAGCAGCATGGCAACCGAAGGCGCTCATGCATGCTCTTGCCCCCAGATGCGCAGATTCGATTGTTGCCCTCGGTCGCTAAACAAACGCACAAGCTGTTGCGTCCGAACTGAACGAACAAACCTTACCGTCAATTGTTCTCCTCCAAATCAACTTGGACCCACCAAGCCGCTATGACAAACGGTGCGTGGGGCGCGCCAACATGGCGGTGCAAAACATCAGCCATCCCGGCCTCGGTGGCACGTGGCTGGATGGGGCTTTCAGCGGGGAAGGAAGGTGCTGCCGCTTCGCTGTCCGTTGCTCGCGACTCGGGCGCCCTAAACGCTGGGCGTTCGCTCCACGAACCGCGTCTGGATGTGGCATTCAACATCAAAGAAGGTGCTACCTATCGCTTCGTTCGCTGTCCGCCGCTCGCCGCTCGCTCGGGCGGCCCAATACAGCTCCCATATGCTAATGACTAAGGCTTTCATCCAATGCAAGCTTTAATGCACACACGAAGACCCGCCTCTGCGGTACTATGGCATTCACTCCTTGAATCCATAGCCCTTCTTCTTGTTGTGTCGTACACCAAAGTGGAGCTCCCAGTAACTCCTGATCATACCTCCGCATGATTTTTGTCCCTTACGGGACAAGATTGCCTGTATTGCATTGCCACGAACTATTCCACCACGATCCGCTGCACCATGTCGCCTCCTGGTGACATCTCCATTGCATACAGATTCTCGTGTGATGAACTCAGACTTCTCCACGTGTGGCCTCGCCAACACATCGTAGGGCCTCCGCCATCTCCAATTTTAGTTTGCTCCTTGGCAATTCCCTTCGTCCCCCACACTGGTTACACTGACGAAGCATAGCTCTAGGACAGTCGCCTAGTAGCTCCTCAAGTCCTCGACTTCGCTAGAGTTGGTGCACCATTGTCGGATCTTGGGCCTCTATCCCCTACCAACACAATCTTGCTATGCACCTCCTGTTCTTGACAACTCGAATGGCAACACTGGCATATTCTTCAAGAGTACCACCTGCATCCTCTTGCCCGTACTAAGGTCTCATGATCCTAACTTTGCCTCTGCAAGTTGAATCACCTTAGTTACTCCATCAAATGCATCTCTTAGGTAGCTTGCATGTGCCTTGAAGCTCCCTTCATCTTTGGCACCATGCAAAATAAGTCTGTCCCATCAGAATGGAGAACCCATGGAACGACATGATCCCACTCTTGCCTCTACAAGAGTTCATGCCCTTGACCTCTGTCTAAGGAAAGCTCCATGCCTCCGCTCGATGTTCCATCTTCTATGTCGACTCCCTTCATACGGCTTGGATACTTCACCGAGTTCCACCCAAGTCACTCTGCTCCTCGATTTGCACTGAGTTGATAGTGGCCCTCACATCCACCATTCCATGGGTCAGCCCTCTGTTGAGTTTGATTTCTGTCTCGACTCTAAGTGTGCCTTCATATGATGTTGCCTTGGATTGCTCCCCCACTTGATCTCGAAATGCATCCACCGATGCATTACCTCCTTCGAGATCATGTGACAACTCTTCGTCGCTCACTCGGTCCGTTGAGCTTTATGGAGATATAACCTTGAGAAGCTCTTCCTCAATATGTGCAGTCCGTTACACATGATTCTCCCACTAGAGAACTAGGACTTATCCCTCCTGAATATCTGTCCTGCTGGAGCAACTTTTCTCTTTACATACTTCCCACTGGAAGTTTCGGAGACCATCATCCCCTTTGGACTACTCCGTCTTGCTGAACTCGAGCTTTGTTCTGCCCCCACAAATGTACTTGCTGGATTGCGACCCTTCTCCAATACAGTTTCCACTGGACCCTTCAAGGTCTAGCAATATGCGGAACTTGTTGCATATTTCAGCCGCCTACGGACATATCCTTTCCATGTCGAAGAGAAAGTTCTGATGCTCCATGGCGCCGAGTTCTAATCGCGCCTTGGGATGGCCATGAACACTCTGTCATCCGTGTACAAGCCCTTACATGAGTTTCGAATCCTTCGAGTTAGCAATTCCCCTCATATCTATGAGCTTTACACAACTCTTTCGGTCGTTACACAACACCTCCCACCTTGCACGGTCTCATCTTTCACCAAGCACCCTGCTTTGCCTTAAGCACCGTCAAGTTTAGTTGCCAACGTCGAGCTATAGCTCAAACTCAACCATCCCAATCTTTGTGTGCTACGCATTCTTCTTCGCTTGCTTGTCCTCGTGGTGCCTCTCGCGCAAAGGGGTTGGCTATTCCTTGAATGCCAAACCAGGATGCCCGCTCCTCTGAGCGACTCCTTTCCCTACATCTTAATGTTCGTTTCCCCAAGCGGTTGGCCGGCTGTCCTCCACACCTAGCTAGGTCCCCATATTTGTATGACAAGTGTTTCGTGTGCTTGTCCCTCGATACCACATTGTCACGGGCTTAGCTGATTTTGCCTAAGTCGTACGGCACCCATGCATGTTCGTCAAAAGGTCATCCCTCCTCGAGATCTCCTAAAATCCCACAGACTTACAAAAGAGAAAAGAAGAAGCAATTTCCACGGGATCCACAAGCAACTGCTCAAGAAAAACACTTTATAAAGCCAAAATACAAATTACACCCATGGACATTTCAAACTCAGAGAGGTTGCACACAAAGGATAATGGTCCACTTTAGACCGATGTCCCCACAAGTGCTTATAAGACACACTTGTATTTATAAGCCAAACTTGGCGATAAAGCAAATCAAACTAGTCGCCAAGCCAAAGAAGCTCGCTTCTTGTTGTACAAGATATGTACCTAAACCAAGGACACAGACTAACACAAGCATTTCATCGAACACCTTGTTTACATTATTGTCCGTGATAGGTGCGAAACATCAGCCTTCTCGGCACCTGGAACCCCGGATGGCGAGGGCTAGATGGGGATTTCGTATAGCAGGAAGGTGTTGCGTCGCTTGTTCGTTGTCCGCCGCCGCGCCGGCGGCCAAAACGCCGATTTTGGTCCGTTTTGGTCGTTCGCGGCGATCGCGCGAGTGGTGCGAACGTCACCATCTCGGCACCTGGAACCCCGAGTGGCATAGGGCTAGATGGGGCATTCGATAGCGGGAAGGTGTTGCCGTCGCCGTTTCATCGTCCGCCGCTGCCGGGCAAAAACGACCGATTTTGCTTTTGCGTTTTGCGGCGACGTCCGCGAAGCGGTAAAAACGTCGACCATCTCAAGACCGAACCCCGGTGGCACAGGCTGGATGGGGCTTTTGTATAGGAAGGTGTTGCTCGTCGCTTCGCCGCTCACTCGGCCTAAAACGACCCGTTTTGGGCAATTTTCGTGTGCTACGGCGGGCGCGACGAGCGGTCATCTAGATGTGGCATTCGTTTATCAAGGATGGTGCCGTCACCGTTCGATGTCCGTCGCTCTCTCGGCCCAAAATGGCCAATTTTGGCCCGTTTTGGGCTGCGTCTGCGTCGGCGGTGCAAAACGTCGACCATCTCGACCTGTAACCGGGGGTGGCTAGATGGGACTTTCGTATAGCGAGGAAGGTGTGGCCGCCGCTCATTGTCGGCCGCCATCAGCGGGCGCCAAACGGCCAATTTTGGCCCGTTTTGGTCCGTGCATGTTGTTGCGCGACGGCGGTGTGAAACGTCATCCATCTCAAGACTGAACGCCCGGGTGGGGCTGGATGGGGCTGATAGCGAGGAAGGTGTTGCCGCCGCCGTTCTCCATTCGCCGCCGCTCGCTACCCCAAACGGCGATTTGGCCCTTTTGGGCCGTTGTGTCAGGCGGTGAGCTCGTCTGGTGGGGCATTCAGATAGGGAAGGTCTTCGTCGCTTTGTTCGCTCTCCGCCTCGGCGGCCCAAAGCAGTTAGTTTTGGCGTTTTTCGTTTTTGCGGCGATCGTGGTGACATCTTCGCTCTCAGCCTTATGTTTTCTCGTTTCGCAAAAGTTGTCTTGTTGTGAATTTCATCATGCACGGCGGTTTCTTGTTGTTGATTACCTTTGTTTGATCAACCACTTGAGTCTCTTGGATTCATGGTTGGCGAGGGAAAGATGAAAAGGACTTTGAAAAGAGAGTCAAAGAGTGCTTGAAATTGCCGGGAGGGAAGCGGATGGGGGCCGGCGATGCACCACGGTCGGACGCGGAACGGCGGCAAGCCGGTCCGCCGCTCGGGTGCGGATCAATGCGGGTATCGACGATCAAGCCGGACGGATCG
>CM038559.1:54388163-54413163 GCA_021527575.1 Ensete glaucum | reverse complement strand
CCCTCCGCTAAACAAACACACAAGTGCGTCCGAATCAACGAACGAACCTTACCGTCAATTGTTCTCCTCCAAAACAACTTGGACCCACCAAGCCGCTATGACAAACGAAGTGTGCCGTGGTGGGCGCGGCCAACCGCGGTGAGCGGTGCGAACGTCAGCTATCCGGCTCGGTGGTACAGTGGCCGGATGGGGCTTTCGTATAGCGAGGAAGGAAGGTGCCGCCGCTCGCTTCATCGTCGCCGCCGCCGCCGCGCCCAAAACGCCGCCTTGGCCTGCTTCGCGGCCGCGACGACCGCCGTCTGGATGTGGCATTCGTTTATCAAGGAAGGTGTTGCTCGTCGCTTTGTTCGTTGTCCGCCGCTAGTCGCTGGCCCAAACGCCCGCTTTTGGGCGCGCTGCGTCCGGGCGACGCGTGAGCAGATAAAACGTCGACCATCTCAAGACTCGAACCCCGAGTGGCATAGGGCTGGATGGGGCTTTTGTATAGCAGGAAGGTGTGTTGCCGCTGCTTCGCCGTCCGCCACTCGCCGCCGAGCGCCAAAACGCGATTTGGCCCTCTGCTGCGGCGCAGCGAGTGGTCATCTGGATGGGCGTATAGCAGGAAGGTGTTGCCCGCCAGACGCTGTCCGCCACTCGCCGCCGCGGTGGCCAAAATAGTTGTGGCCCGTTTTGGGCCGTTGCGAGCTACGGTGATCGCGTCGAGTGGTGCAAACGTCACCATCTCAAGACTCGAACCCCGGTGGCATGGTGGATGGGCTTCCATATAGTAGGGAAGGTGTTGCCGCGTCGCTCGCCGCCGCCGGAGGTCAAAATGGCCGATTTTGGCCCGTTTTGGTCCGTTTTCATGTCCGCGTGACCGCGGTGAGCGGTGCGAACGTCACCATCTCAAGACTCGAACCCCGAGTGGCGAGGGCTGGATGGGGCTTTCGTATAGCAGGAAGGTGTTGCCGTCGCTTCATTTGTTGTCTCCGCCGCCGCTGGCGGCCAAAACGCCGCCGGCCCGCTTTTTACGGCCGCTGGCGGGCGCGGCGTGTCCGGATGTGGCATTCGTTAGCAAGGAAGGTGTTGCCCGTCGCCGTTTCATCGTCGCCGCCGTCGCTGCCGGGCGGCCAAAACGCCAATTTTGGCACGTTTTGGGCGTTGCTGCTGCGGCGGCCGCGACGAGGTGCGAACAGCCATCTCAAGACTGAACCCCGGTGGCAGTGGCTAGATGGGGCTTTGTATAGCAGGAAGGTGTTGCCCGTCACTGTCGCCGTTCTGCCGCCGCCGCCGCTCGCCGGCCAATAAAGGCCGCTTTGGCCCGTTTTGGGCCGTTGCGATGTCGCGGCGTCGCGATGAGCGGGAACGTCGGCCATCTCAGACCGAACCCCGAGTGGCACAGGCTGGATGGGGCTCGTATAGCAAGGAAGGTGTTGCCCGTCTGCCGTCCGCCGCCGCTCCGGGCGGCCCAAAATGACCGGCCTGCTTTTGTCGCTTTTGTGTGTCGGCATCGTGCGAACGTCAGCCATCTCAAGACTCGAGCCCCGGTGGCACAGGGCTAGATGGGGCTTTCATAGCAGGAAGGTGTTGCCCGTCGCTTCGCTCGCCGCCCGCTCGGGCGGCCCAAGACGGCCGTTGGCCCGTTTTGGGCGCTTACGCGCGCGCGGTCGTCTGGATGTGGCATTCGTTTATCAAGGAAGGTGCCCCGCGTCGTTCGATGTCCGCCGCCGCCACTGGGCGGCCCAAAATGCCGATTTGGCCCGTTTTGGGTTGTGCATGCGCGGCGGTGCGAAACTTCAGCCATCTCGACTCGAATCCCGGGTGGCACAGGGCTGGATGGGGCTGTATAGGAGGAAGGTGTTGCCCGCCGCTTTCCGTCTGCCGCCGCTGCGGCGACCCAAAACCGCCATGGCCCGTTTTGGTCCGTTGTGTGCTACGGCGATCGAGGCGGCGGTGCGAAACATCATCCATCTCAGCACACAGAACCCCGAGTGGCACAGGCTGGATGGGGCTTTCGATAGCAGGAAGGTGTTGCCCGTCGCTTCGTCTGCCGCCGTCGCCGGCTCGGCGACCCAAACGCCGCTTTGGCCCATTTTGGTCCGTTGCGCGCGGCAACCGAGGCGGTAAACATCATCCATCTCAGCACCGAACCCCCGAGTGGCACAGGCTGGATGGGGCTTTCGATAGCAGGAAGGTGTTGCCCGTTATATATCCGCCGCTGCCGCAAAACGCCGCTTTTGGCCCGTTTTGGGCCGTTTGGCCCCTTTTGGGTCGTTGCGGTGGTGGGTGCAGAGCGGTCGTTTGGGGGCATTCAGATAGCGAGGAAGGTGCCGTCGCTTTGTTCGCTCTCCGCTCCAAAACGATCCGTTTGGCTGCTTTTTGGTCGTTCGTCGCGACGATCGTGGTGACATCTTCGCTCTAAGTCTTCTGTTTTCTCATTTCACAAAAGTTGTCTTGTTGTGAATTTCATCATGCACGGTGGTTTCTTGTTGTTGGTTGCCTTTGTTTGATCAACCACTTGAGTCTCTTGGATTCATGGTTGGCGACGGGCCGTCCGATGGGGTGATCGTGTCGGCATGTGAGTGGTGATGGATTTGTATCTTGTGGTGGGCTCCCTACTATTGTGCGCTAACCACCTTCGCTGCAAGTCCCTTCAATTGCGCTTTGTTTGAATGGAGTTATGCGTTGCTTGTATAATCTACCTAGTCCCTTCGGAATTGACATTGTTCAACATGCTTTTCCACTTCTCATTCGCTATGCGGATGAGGAGTGTCATAGTCCGTGCGCCTTGTGTGTCCTCGAACGATGGTTTGGCTCAGACCCCTCATCTCGATTGGCTCCAGCGTTCATGTGAGTGCTCTTGGATGCTGGATACGAATGTCCCTTGGGTCTCTTGACCCGTGGCACATGATCGATTGGCTCTTTCTTTGTCGTTGCGTTTGATGGATGACCGCCTTCCCATCATCGTTCCCCTTTCCTTTATGGTGAAGGGTGGGCATGCTGGGCTTGGCATCATGGAGGATGTGCTACCTGGTTGATCTTGCCAGTAGTCATATGCTTGTCTCAAAGATTAAGCCATGCATGTGTAAGTATGAACTATTTCAGACTGTGAAACTACGAATGGCTCATTAAATCAGTTATAGTTTGTCGGATGGTATGTGCTACTCGGATAACCGTAGTAATTCTCGAGCTAATACGTGCAACAAACCCCGACTTCCGGAAGGGATGCATTTATTAGATAAAAGGCTGACGCGGGCTTTGCCCGTCGCTCCGATGATTCATGATAACTCGACGGATCGCACGACCCTTGTGCCGGCGACGCATCATTCAAATTTCCACCCTATCAACTTTCGATGGTAGGATAGGGGCCTACCATAGTGGTGACGGGTGACGGAGAATTAGGGTTCGATTCCGGAGAGGGAGCCTGAGAAACGGCTACCACATCCAAGGAAGGCGGCACGCAAATTACCCAATCGACACGGGAGGTAGTGACAATAAATAACAATACCGGGCTCTTCGAGTCTGGTAATTGGAATGAGTACAATCTAAATCCCTTAACGAGGATCCATTGGAGGACAAGTCTAGTGCCAGCACCCGCGATAATTCTAGCTCCAATAGCGTATATTTAAGTTGTTGCAGTTAAAAAGCTCGTAGTTGGACTTTGGGATGGGTCGGTCGGTCCGCCTCGCGGTGTGCACCGGTCGTCCCATCCCTTCTGTCGGCGATGCGTGCGGCCTTAAGCGGGTCGTGCCTCCGGCGCTGTTACTTTGAAGAAATTAGAGTGCTCAAAGCAAGCCCATGCTCTTGATACATTAGTATGGGATAACATCACGGGATTTCGGTCCTATTGTGTTGGCCTTCGGGATCGGAGTAATGATTAAGAGGGACAGTCCGGGGCATTCGTATTTCATAATCAGAGGTGAAATTATTGGATTTATGAAAGACGAACCACTACGAAAGCATTTGCCAAGGATGTTTTCATTAATCAAGAACGAAAGTTGGGGGCTCGAAGACGATCAGATACCGTCCTAGTCTCAACCATAAACGATGCCGACCAGGGATCGGCGGATGTTGCTCTTAGGACTCCGCCGGCACCTTATGAGAAATCAAAGTCTTTGGGTTCCGGGGGGAGTATGGTCGCAAGGCTGAAACTTAAAGGAATTAACGGAAGAGCAACACCGAGTGGAGCTCGGCTTAATTTGACTCAACATGGGGAAACTTACGGTCTAGACATAGCAAGGATTGATGATGAGAGCTCTTTCTTGATTCTATGGGTGGTGGTGCATGGCGTTTTCGCCGCGGCGGCGGCGAACAACGAATGAAGCGACGGGCAACACCTTCCCCTGCTAGAAAGCCACATCACGACCACTCGCCAGCCGCGCGCAAAACGCCCAAAACGGGCCAAGCCATTTTGGCAGTGAGCGGCGGCGGACAACGAGAAGCGACGGGCAACACCTTCCTCGCTGCAAAACCCCATCCAGCCCTCGCCACCCGGGGTTCCAGTCGAGATGGTGACGTTCCGCCGCCGCGGACGTCGCGACGTGAAAACGACCCAAAAGCGGGCCGTTTTGGCCGGCAAGCGGCGGCGACAATGAAGCAGTGATGGGCAACACCTTCCTTGCTATAAGCCCCATCCAGCCCTCGCCACCCGGGGTTCCGGTCTTGAGATGGCTGAAGTTTCGCACCACTCACCGCGGCCGCATGATGCAACGGCCCAAAACGGGCCGGCGCTTTTGGTCGCCCGAGCGAACGGTGAGTGCGAGCGATGAGCAGTGACTAGCACCTTCCTTGATAAACGAATGCCACATCCAGACGAGCGGTCATCGCGGCACGCGGAAACGGGCCAAAACTGCTGAGTTATTTCTGTGTCAGCTGCTGATCAGTTAGGTTTGCACAAGGGAGAGGTTTGCTGCTGATCAGCTGGATTTTATTGACTATTTATTGGAAGATTATAACTCAACACTGCTGAGTTATTTCTGTGTCGAGCATGTTTTATTATTGTACAATGATTGGTCTAATCATTATTTCAAGCTTAGAATCAGATCTAGCTCTATCTTTGACTTCAATTACAAATCGAGCAAAGCACCAAGCTGAAGTTAGCTCTTCTGATAGCAACTTGATTTAATTGTGTTCCAAATATCAACTTTATTAGCATAGCCATCTTTATTTGGAAGAGTTGCACTGAAGTTACTATGTAATAGGTGATAAGAGTCACTGATTCTTCTCGCCTGCTTGCCTATAGTTTAGGCTTTGGGTATTATAGAGTTTTTTTTCTAAGTCCCGAATTATAATGTTAGTTGACAATTTAATTTTTTAGATTTATATATCCTTTTGTCATCATTGTAAGGACTTGAAAACAAAAAGTTATGGAAAGATGTGGCATTGAGCTTAAAATTGCTTGACCTGTGTGGATCTATGTCATCACCGTGTTGTTTTTCGTATGATTTACTTTTACCTTTGAAGCTGTAGTTCTGAAAGGGCAGTACTTGATTGAATTTGTAGGTCCTAGCGAACTTACTGATGCTGTTGATTTAATAAACCACTATAAGCTGTTGACACATCATGACTTTTTTTGCAAAAGAAATGTGCCCTTGTCAATCTGTAATACATATTATCTAAGATTAGAATGAAACTAAGAGCAGCACAGTTCAATTTGCTGGTCTCAATAAGCCTAGGCCTCTGGGGCTCATCTCCCTTGACACCCACCTAACCTTGACAAAGGTTCGATTTGATCCGGAATTGAATTAGAATTGAACCAGTTCAATGATTTGTTGATTCTAATTCAATCGAAATCAATAAGCTATACTTCAGTTCAATTGTGTTGGTAACTGAAATTTAACCTGATATATATGTTCTGTTGTCACATTGGTCCAGGAGCTTTTAACTGTGTCTACATGGATGACCTCCGTAAGCATACGCAGGTTTCAAAACTGGACAGGCGAGTGGGTGAGTATACCTCCACAGGTTTCAAAACTGGAACCTTCCAGTGGATCAATAACCGTCGAGTGGAGTGGATCTGACGGCGTTGGTACGTTCTTAGCCCTCTGCTCTCTTCTGGTAACCTATTCCCTTCTTATAAACTGGACCGAGACTCTTCTGGTACCTTCTAAACCGCCTTATCAGGATTTCCTTCCATCGAGACGATCAATAACCGTCTCCTTCCGCGATCACAGCCTCTTTGCTGCGGCCTCGCCTCCGCACCGTGTTGACGGGAGAAACCGCCTCCTTCCGTGGCCTCATCTCCGACGCCGTCACCGTACTGCTCCACTGTCCGGGGCTCCTCCGGACCTCTTCCTCGGTCGGACTTCCATCTCCTACTTCCTCGACGTCGTGTCCTGGCTCGCTTCTCGCTGTCCTCCGTCCGGGAGGGTTATCCCCACATGCTCGCCGCTGATCTTTGAAAAGCAAGCGCTCTGGACGAGAATGACCCGGAGACTCTTCTGGTGCGTCGAGTGGATCGGACGGCGTTGGTAGCCCGCTTCACTCTTCTGGTGTCCCTTTTCCCGTCTCCTTCCGCGATCACAGCCTCTTCGCTCCTGCCTCTCCTCCGCACCGTGTCGACGGGAGAAACCGCCTCCTTCCGTGGCTTCATCTCCGACGCCGTCACCGTGTCGCCGTACTGCTCCACCGTCCGGGGCTCCTCCGAACCTCTTCCTCGGTCGGACTTCCATCTTCTCCTACTTCCTCGACGTCGTGTCCTGGGTCGCTCCTCGCTGTCCTCCGTCCGGGAGCGTAATCCCCACATGCTCGCCGCTGATCTTTGAAAAGCAACCGCTCTGGACGAGAATGACCCGGAGACTCTTCTGGTGCGTCGAGTGGATCGGACGGCGTTGGTACGTTATTAGCCCTGTTCACTCTTCTGGTAACCTATTCTCGCCTTATAAACTGGACCCGGAGACTCTTCTGGTACGTTCTAAACCGCCTTATTAGGACTTCCATCGAGCCCCTTTACCGTCTCCTTCCGCGATCACAGCCTCTTCGCTGTGGCCTCGCCTCCGCACCGTGTCGACGGGAGAAACCGCCTCCTTCCGTGGCCTCATTTCCGACGCCGTCACCGTGTACTGCTCCACCGTCCGGAGCTTCTCGGGACCTCTTCCTCTGTCGGACTTCCATCTTCTCCTACTTCCTCGACGTCGTGTCCTGGCTCGCTTCTCGCTGTCCTCCGCCCGGGAGTGTAATCCCCACATGCTCACCGCTGATCTTTGAAAAGCAAGCGCTCTGGACGAGAATGACCCGGAGACTCTTCTGGTGCGTCGAGTGGATCGGACGGCGTTGGTAGCCCGCTTCACTCTTCTGGTGTCCCTTTTACCGTCTCCTTCCGCGATCACAGCCTCTTCGCTCCTGCCTCTCCTCCGCACCGTGTCGACGGGAGAAACCGCCTCCTTCCGTGGCTTCATCTCCGACGCCGTCACCGTGTCGCCGTACTGCTCCACCGTCCGGGGCTCCTCCGAACCTATTCCTCGGTCGGACTTCCATCTTCTCCTACTTCCTCGACGTCGTGTCCTGGGTCGCTTCTCGCTGTCCTCCTCCCGGGAGCGTAATCCCCACATGCCCGCCGATGATCTTTGAAAAGCAAGCGCTCTGGACGAGAATGACCCGGAGACTCTTCTGGTGCGTCGAGTGGATCGGACGGCGTTGGTACGTTCTTGGCCCTCTTCACTCTTGTTCCTATTCAAGTCCAATCTAAAACCTATTCTGTAGCCTGATCTGATAACCCAATGGACATTACAATCTAGATTGTCAGTTTGGATACACGGTCGAAGTCCAGGTGTCACCCATGTCATAGGATACGTTCATCACCTGGGGTTGCTTAGAACTTGAAAACCATTATTAATGAAGGATTTCAAATAAGCTAATGTTTGATGGTTATACAACTGATTAACTTTCACAAAAAAATTACAACTAACTGTCTTTCATATGCTGTTTGGTGCACAGTGTCTTTTGTATCCTTTACAGATTAATTGGATCTTTTAGTTCTAGTTGTGTTCATTTTGACTGTACAAGGTTAGTAAGTTCTACTACTATTCTTTATTTGTTAGTTATGGCAACATAAGAAGTTTGGATTTGATCATATTGCTTATTTATGCCAGAGGAAGATTGCCTCCATATATTTTCCACTTTGAAATGGATCCTGAAGGGAAGAATTTTGGAAGAGGTAAAGTTATTGTTTTATACTAAAAAAAATTGATGTCATTTTACATTTAGATATTTTTCATTTTTTGTATCAAAACTAGCAACATGTCTATTGTCGTAATGTGTTATGTTTCCTTCAGCATGGTTGCACATTCTTCTTTGAACTTGGTTAAATATAAATAATTGCGTGGGAGGTGATTCAACAGGTCTCGTCGTGTAGTTAGGTTGGTTTATGTTAGAGATTAAATATGTATCACATATGTACAAGTGACGGCCATTCCACTACATTAATCCTAGATTTGATCATTCGTGCACCATGCTTGTAAATGAGGTTGTCTTTTTTTTGGGTCTTTTTCAAACACAGAAAAATGACCTAGATGCTCCCCTTTTCTTTTCTATTACATTACTTTTGGACCTGCTTCTGAATCAAATAAATCATTAGCTTCTTTTTGATTGGTTTGAGATTTTTGAATCAATTGACAAGGCAGTCCAAAGTTGAACCATGTTGAGATCAGGGTTTTTAAACCGTGCTGTTCCGCTTGGTACGGGTAGTATGCATCAGTCCGTCAGTTGATTGGCATGCGGATTGCTCGTAACCCGACGGTATTAACCCGATTGCAGCGAGGAAGAAGAGGACATTCGAATAAGTGGGAGAAGCATTGAGAAAGAGGGAGAAGCTTCAAGAAACAATACTGTAGAGTCATTGATGCGTCGTCACTAGCGTCTCGATGGACTTGAGCCCGTCACAAACTTGTCTTCCTCGCCTATCCCAATTCGGCATCAAGGAAGTAGGAGAGCCGCATCTAGGCGATGGGGTTGATGTCCCTGAACAAGTCTTGCTGCCTTCTCCTCCTCCACTTGTTCCTCAACATCTCATTGTGACGGGTATTCTTCTCATCATTGTTTAGCGTCCTCAACGAGCACGACCACTGGCTGCCCCCACTTTTTCTTCTTCTTCTTCTTATTTCTTCAGTCCTTCGTTGCGGCTCTCGTAGCCATCGTTTGCTCGTCGTTGTAGCTCTTCGCTCATTGGGTTCAGTTGCTATTGTTATATATATATTATATATATTTAATACCATTTAATATTAAAATCAGTTTTTATATAATTTTTAAGTGTACCATTGTTTGGCTATTTTATATTGCTATGGTTTTATATTTTTTATATTTAATATCTTTTAATATTAAAATTAATTTTTATATTGTTTATGTGTTCCCTTGGTTTTACTCATGTCGCTCGGTATGCTTGTACCATACTATATCGAGCAAAGCTTGGTACACCAGTATGGTACGAAATTTCAATCTCTACCTGAGATAAGTATCATTTTTATCAGATCTTACCACAGAGAGCAAAGAAGTATGAAATGCTAAAGATTATGCTGAATGAATGATGCATATAAGTAAAAAAGAACAATTAAGCTTAGACCCATTCTTTACAAATTGGTTGCTACTTCACGGGGAATCTGTAATATTTGAGTTTGGGTCAGCTATAGATTCTTCATTTCTTGATTTCTTTGTATCTTCAAATGTTGAACTATGGGATTTCACTTTTGCTTATTCAGTAGTTCCCATGCTCCCTTGGTTAAAATTATTTGTAATCCTTGAAAACTGTTGATGTATCTTATCAACGTGTTATTCTTTCTTATTTGCATTTGTTGTGTCCTTATTGGAGAGTCAATTGGATAATGTCTTCTTTCTTAGAGAAAATTTTCAAGCAAATTCATTAATGGCTAGTCATCTTATTTCACAATGTGCTCCATAGAGTGATTCCTTAGGGGGCTTTGTGCCATGGGCATTCAGTTTCTATTGTTCTGAACACATATGGATAGGAAATGGTGGTGGTTGAAAGTCATTACATGGTGGAGATGAATAAAGGTGATTGATGCATTAATTCGAATTTTCTTTGATCTATCGTTTAGTATGAGAAGCTATACAAGGCACCTATGGCATTGTGCAATTTGAAAGGTGTGGGATATGTATATATAAAGGAGTGTTTTTTTGCTAACCTTGATATGAACTTGATAGAGAAAATCTTTAGCATTTTGTAAAGGGGATATAAAAAAGATGAGTTCTATGTTGTTGGTAACAACAAGGTTAGCCTTATCGATCCGTACCGGTGTACTGAGTTTATCTCAATATTATATGATATCCGATACTAATTTAATATAATATATATTATAAAAACAAAAATAGCGTCGCCTCGCCTTGCGGGAGAACGACATCGCGAGAGAAGGTGACGCCTCGTTCTCCCGTGTGAGGAGAAGAGGCGGCACCTCGTTCACCCGCACTTCTCTCGCTGGAAGATGAGGCGGTGCCTCGTCCCCGTGCTGGGAGACGAGGCGTCGTTTCGATTGTACCTCCCGGTAACGGGTGATTCGCATACCAGTATCCTACGGTACAACTCGAAATAGAAAATCTTGGGTAAGAGGTCATTGTTTGTTATAATAATGGATGTTTATGCATATAAGCCATTTTCTAGGCAGTAAACAAACCCTTAAGAAGCTTAAGCTATGGACCACCATATACTCACATGCCATACATATTTGATTTATGGATATATAACTTTAAGCGGTTATACAGACTGTGACATTTCTTTCAACTGCTTTTTGACCTCATATATATGTGTGTGTATGTGTGTATTTATGTATATATATGTATATGTATGTGTCTATATATGTATTCACACACACACATATATATATATATACACACATATATACATATATACATATACCTATAGACACGTATAATGTGTGTGTGTGAGAGAGAGAGAGAGAGAGAGCTAACACAAACAATGTTAGAGACTTGAAGTGATTCATGTTAAGTTGTCGAGGATATTGCCTAGATTTTTATGGATAGTTTATTAGTTTAAATTCACTAAGGCCAAAATCTAGAAGTGTATATCTTTTCATTGATTGAACTTTGGTTTAACCACAAAACACTGTGGGCCAAACACAAACATATTAGTGATGTGTTCGAGCTCTGTCGTTGCTTTTAAGTTCTTGGTGATGTGATTCGTCTCTTACACTAGGTGGCGTCCATCGTGAGGTGGGCGGCACACTAGTCGAACATTTGCACGAGATAGTACTTTCTTCGTCTGTTTCACCTTCCATCACGTGATTAGGTCCCATTGCGTCTCTAAGTGACAAGGCAGTTGGTGAAACAACGGGTGACACAAGGACAAGTGGTGGACTTCCGTATGGACTTTTACTATAGGTGATCCACCGCCTCATCGTATTGGTCATCGGTACTTTGATGAGATCCGACGGTAAGCGTATTATGTCGCATATAATTTTCTTTATGGACCTTTGTATGCATCCTAAGAGAAAATTAGAACTAGTGCCATTTAATACGCAAGAGGACCTCTCTCGGCCAGTCCTTGTCGCCTCTCTACTTTGTATCCGAGAAAGTGGGAGTCGCTTCGGAAGGGTAAAGCCTTAATATCATGTGAATTCTTCCTTGATTTCTAGAGATCTTTGTCTATTTTGATGTTTTCTTTGTTTATCTGGTTGCTGATTGTGTATCTGAGTGGATCGATCGAGTCCTTTGTCTTCCATTTTGCTTTTCTCAAGTCGATTTAAAGATATTTTCAAGTGTGTTTTTTTTAATTAACTTTTAAATCTTATTGTGGGAGTCAATAGGAGAGGCCTTAAGCACAATCTATTTCTCTTTAACCTATGTCATGCCTTATACTTACCAAGGCACATGTATCTCTTATGATTCATTCACAATTAAGATTGGAAGATGTTGATATCAAGGCTTAAAATCTCAACTCACTACCAGTTAGAATCTTGCTGGAATGGTGTGATTTTAGTATACTAAGCATATATCAACATGTATTGGCGGTATCACAACAATATTAAAAATTCTGATTGGTATCAGGTCTCACAAGATGCATGATTGCACTAGGAAAAGGTTGGCTGCTTTGTGTTGATACCACCAGTATTTGAAACACTTGTTAATATAGATGAATTAGAAGTATGCATATAATATACTAATGAACTAAACATGAACTTGTTTACCGATTTCCAAATATAATCAATGGTCCTGTTTTACCTCCAATTTGGGTTTCTTTATTTGCCTTTTTTTCGCTCAATAGTGCAGCAATATTCTTTGTTTCTCAATCTTTGTTTAATGGGTTAGGGCTTAGCAAATACTTGTCTTACATTTGGTTGAGGCTTTATGATCAATAATTTGTTTGCAGAATAAAAGTTTTATCCCAATTAATTACGCAGTTCATGATGTTATAAGAATTCCTTATGGTATGATTTGGGACTACCTTCATGCCGAAGCTATGTTTGATGAATTGGATCTTGCCGATGACATTTTTCATCACCCAGCTTCTTCCCCAGGTTATTGCTATCTCCAAACTTTCTTATTTGCTCAAAATTTTCTTGTTATTTTCAATGCTGAAGTGTTACTGTGGATCCTAGCAGATCGAAAATTGAGTAAATTCAGACCTAAAGCTCGTGCGAAACCTGTTAATGTTACCTCCGTTGCCCCCAAAACTTCTGATGCTACCCTGCATGCTCCTCTCAAGCCTGTGGCTCCGGATGCTGATAAAAGCCTTGAGATGGAGTGTCCCTATCTCTAACCTTGTTTTTCCAATTCCTATACTATAGCTTGTGACCACCATTCCATGCAAGAATCTGTTGGGCAACCGAAGTCCACACTTGCAAAACCCGTAAAATCTGTAGGTAAATATATGGAGAATTTCCAGCAAAATCAAGGAAACATAGATCAGGTAAAGGTGAACCTTTTGTTAAGTTGTCACTTCTATGGTGGATAAACACTATTAGTAAAATCTTATTGCTTCAGGATGTAGATATGTGCTTTAGCTTGGATTTTCCTAATGGTCACTTGAAGATAACTAGTAATCCTAGTTGTGTTATAAATTGGATTAACTTTTAAATATTAAGATTAATTTTTTTTGACACCGTGCTCTTTAAATGTAAATTTTCATGTCAGTAGGACCTGTTGATAGCTTTAGGCCAAGAGCTAATTCACAACATGATGACAAAGAACTTGGAGTCGATGAATCATTTTGTGCCTCAACCCTCTGCTCTTGCTGCAACCAAGCAGAGGCTACTCACTCTGAAATAAATGTAGCCCAACAACCATTTCAGGCTGAACAATGAATCCTTTTAAAGACATCTGGAGATGGAGAATGTGTGCAAAGTGGTGACATTGACATGCGACTCAATGTTGCGGAGTCAAAGGAACATGCAAGTTGCCTTTGAATGTTGGAGATGAAGTTATTTGATTTTTCTTTATATACGTTCAGGTTCTTATTAGCTTCTAAATGCTATATTAGACATCAACAAAGCTTCCCAGCATGGACTCTCTTTACGACTTATCTCATTCTAGTGGAGCCACTGGTAAGTAGGAGTTGACAATTATTTTGACTAATTTCTTATTTTGATCATATCTTATGATTGATCATATTTTTTTGCTTTAAGAGGATATGAGTTGGATCATGATTTTTAACTGTATTTATCATACTTTTCGAGAGTAAATATTTGCATCATGTGCAGTTGAATCATTTAGCTTCTCAGATACCAATTGTGATGGATAATAATGATCTGTGTCACTATAATGTGAACTTTTTAGATTCTCCTAAAAATTTCTTCATTGAGCCTCTTATTGCTCTTGTAATTGAGTACAACATGAAGATTTAAGAGCAATGTCATGGTTATATATCTAAGTTTACATTTAGCATGTACAATTAGTTTAATAGGCAAGAACTTGCAGATAGCTAAGGGGTAAACTGAGAACACTGTTACAAGCATACTGATGTCCAACTTAACCAGAACCTTCGGTGTTACATGGTGTCTAAATCAGGAAGGGTATCCAATACATTTGATCTGAAAACTCTAGTTATTATTTGTGTTAGAGATTTATTGTGTGCTAGGTCTAGATTATGGTCGTTAAACTGTAGTTAAACGTTGTGTTTGCATTGGAGAATGAGCATGATTGTCATAGAAGAAGAAACATATCTTTCTGTTTCTGTTGAACTGGATTCCTCAACATCTAGGACCTATCCATTAAAACATTGAGTTGTTCATGAATTGTCCGATCACTTGGGATATTCATGTCATGAAGATCAAATCTATAATGCTGAAACGAGGTGGTTCTAATGTTTGATCAAGAAAACACTTAACTAGGTATGCTCTCTGTACTGATGTACTATCTCTACAATCTACACGTTGCTTATTTCCTGGAACATTTTCATGTGCTCTTTTCATTGAGTACTTTTCATTAGAGTGGTGGCTGTAAATAGAAGGTTTTGACATAATGTGTCATAAACATGTCATGTTATTATCAAGGTTTTACATACCGATCTGTACTGATGTACCAAGATTATCTCGGTATTGGTAAGTACTGAGCGGTATATACAATGCATATGTCGATACATTAAAATGTAATATAATATTTTATAATATAATATTATATAATATAATATTTAATATTAATATATTAAAGAAAAAAGGGGTGACGTTGCCTTGATATTTCTCCTCGCGTGGGAGACAAATTGCCCACGGGCAAGGGCGATGACGGTGTGCGAGCAGGATACTTCTTTCTTCTTTTCCTCTTCTTCTTCTTCCCTTTTTCTCCCTCAATCGATTGTCGATGGTCGATTTCTCTCTCAATCGATCGCCGATGGTCGAAATCGATCATGGACGGTCGATTTTGGCGGTACCGCCCGGTAGTAGGCGATCAGTGTATCAGTAACCCGGTGGACTAGTATGTACCGACCGTCTTGAGCGGTACATATCGAAATTACAAACCTTGGTTATTACCATATAATATTCCAGGAATAGAGGCAATTGTCATCTGAATTGAATGCCACCCAACAACCTCTTCTTTTAGCAAACAAATTCACAGCCTCAAAATCCATTGATGTTGGCTGGACTTTAAATCTCATTATCGGATGGTGATTTGCAAGTTGTCTCGGCCCGTTACCACAACCACCTCTGACATGCTTCTGATTACTCCTCAAGTATACTAATATGTCATCAACAAAGATTTTTGAGATCGGGAGCTAAGGAATGAGAAATAGGGTTTTAAGGATTAGATAAAAGGTAGCAGTCCCGTCAGTAGTAGTGGAATTCCTTGGTTAACACCTAGGCCTAGAGCAAGTAGTTGGTTCCCTTTTTCAAGTTCCTATCTGAGACTAATGAAGTGAATTATGTATTTAAAGCGGAATTCTTTGTTTGCTTTCTTGTTGGTAGTAGTTGGATTATGAGAAAAGCACTAGGACAAGTTTGTTTGCCGACAGTTCCATTCTTTTTGCTTGCTTGGTTCTGACTTTCCCATTTGATAGTTGAGTTACTCGTGTCTTTGTTTCTAATGAGTAATAGTTGATTCTCTGAACCACACTCGAATTCTTTGTACGTAGTTTCATTCCGATAGTAATGAGTTCGCTCCCTATTAGCAGTAGTAGAATCCCTAGTTTCCAGTTCCATTCTATTGGGTATAGTACTTAATTCCTAGTGTTTGAATTTTTGTCTTTCGTATTGGTCTCCCTATCCAGGTATCCTTACTCCTTATCTCATTTATTAAGAGTTTAGATCTGACTCCCTACACTCCTTCTTTCTATTCTTATTCCTATTCCGATGTATCCTTCCTTCTATTCTTATTCTTATCAGTATAATATTCGACAAGCCTTGTTAGATAGAGCTTCTTCTTTAGCTTGTCTACTTAGTTCAATTCCAAGTTTCTAGTTCCGAACTTACCGATGCCAAAGACATTAGCATATATAACAAATATTAAATACATTAGGTGTAGTTCCTTCCTTGTAGTTGTTTTTGTAGTAGTCTCTTATCGGTATCGGTTCAATTGTTATTAGCTAATTAAATAAGTAGTAGACTCACTGTTCGGAGGAGAGATACATAATGAAATAGGTTAGTAGTAAACTCAAACTAATAGGCAAGGCTTAAAGGCGGTAATATAAGTTTTAGATAAAGGAGTGTCGGCTTTAGAGGTAGTATTGATAGATTCACAATTGAATTACATAATGTAAGTAAGGAGTCGACGCCCTCTAGTTGAGCTACGGAATACAAGTAGGAGTTCAGGCTCTGGGAGATATCTAGGCTGCCCCTACACATTAGTTCTTTCTTGGCGCATTCCTATCCTAGTTATAAGTTCAAAAGTCCGAGTTATGTGGTGAAGTCTGATTAGCATTAGTTCCATTCTTTAGTGCACTGTTTCGGTATTCTACTATGGAAGTCAGGATATTATGAAAACTAATGTTAATATATTCTTATTAATACTATTAATTTAATAGTTGCATTATTCTAAGTAAACTGAATCAACAATTGAAGAATAGAGAAGTAAACTCATTAGCAGAAGAAAGAGTAAGCGTTATAACTACTAACTAACAGTAAATACAATAATGGAAAGCAAATAGAGTAAGACTGTGATGACCGAGTAGCAGAGCCAAACGAACAAACAAGACTCTAGGGAACAAGTATAGGAATGAAAAGCAAAAGAGTGTAGCGGCCCTGTCGTGTAACGTTAGTAGTTACTTGGCTGAGTAACAGAACGAGTGACAAGAGCTAGAGGTCGGGCATGCGAGCTTTTCGTTTTAGAGTTAGTAGTGGTGAACTCCAACTCCAAAGTAAGAATACAAGGAGTAAGTCTAAGCCTAAGTTTTTGATGGGCAAGGGAAGTATCAAAGACAGGATCGATAGTTATTGCCTTAAAAGTAGTAGTTCAAGGCTGAGTTCCCAGTTCCAGTATTAGAAGTGGTGATTGGATATCTTCTTTTTTCAATCCTGTTGGGCATAAAAGAAAAGAAAGGAACTACTAGGAAATAGCCTACATAAACTAACACAAAAATAGCCTGTCCCTACTTGCTTCAGATATGATATACCTGCCTATAAATCTTACTATCCTTGTTTTCATTCTAGACTCCCTCCTAATAGTCTTACTTTACTTGCTTAAACCCAGGTACTATTGCTTCTCCGAATGTAACTACTACCGGAAGGAATGCCTCAAGTGGTCGTCTAATAACTTTTGCTGTTAACTAGGAAATCAGCTACTGCCAATAAGAATGCGACCACTAATTGTAAGAACTGAGCCGGTGCCTATAAGACTTTAGAGCTACTGGCAATAAGGATGGAACTGGTACCAATAAGATCTTAACTCACAACTAAGACTGCTGCTACTGATCTCTAACCTCGCTTTATTGACAAACAGAATCGAACTGGAGAAAAGGAATCCAACTCATAGGGCAAAGGATGAGAACACCACCCACAACGAAGGAACGAAACTCGTATCAACACAACAGGGCTTTAACTTACTATCCATTAGAATTAAAACCAGGCATGAAAGACTGAACTCAAAACTAGGGATCGAACCTTAGGCTTCTCATTCCCCCTTTCCTTGCTCGCATAGGTTCTTCTTACTTAACTATACCTTTCATTCTTTAGCTTAACTCTTAGTATGTCCTCGCTCCTCGATAAGTTAGTACACTGCTCCTGGCTCCTAGCTACCAACTCATGCCTAGAGTTTTGCTTGCTAGTGTTAGGCTTACTTTATCCTATTATTACTACCCTACCTTGCCTGTGTTTCATTCTCTCAATATTGATCTGGATCTTTGCTTTCATCCCTAAACCCCCGTTGCTTTAAAACTATATCTAGTGCTTTTCAATCTAAGACTCTTGAGTCGGATTAAGATAAGAATATAGGGAAGTAGTGTGCAACTGACTAATAAGAATAAGAATAAGGTATTTTACTAATAAGAAGAGAAGAACCCGTATGAAATAACAAAAGAAGAGCTTTTGTGGAACTATAGGTACGATGTAGTGTAACTCAGCAAGAAGAAACTCACTATCGCTCAGACCTTAGCTTGGAACTGGGAATTGTCCCACTGATAACAAGAATAGAGCTAGTAACAATGCAAACTGGGAATAAACAGTACGGGTACGGTGTAGCGCATTTGGGCATGAAACTAAGTATTAGGTATAAGGATAAGAGTTAAGGTGTAGCGCATTTGGGCATGAAACTAAGTATTAGGTATAAGGATAAGAGTTAAGGTACGATGGTAGTCCATATAGAATGTAAGGAATAATAATAAAACAAAGCTCATAAGTACTAATAGAGTATAATAGTAATCATAAGGATCAAACAAGAGGCATAGACTGCTGCTACACTTACTACGGTCTATAAGTTAGAATAGGAGTTAGGGGAGACAGGCCTATAATACAGGAGAGTTAGCCTGAGATTAAGGAGTAATAGGATAGGAAATCGGACTTTTAAGAATGCCTTTAGGATACTTAAACTAACAAGTAAGAAAGTAAGATTGGAGACTAAAAAATAAGTGTTAGTGGTATGAGAACGAAAACTAATAGGCCTCCAGTCGGGTACGATCTATCACATCTAACAATGGAACTCGGGAATCCAACTCAAAACTAGGAATAGCGACTCCGAATGTAATAACTACCAATAAGACTTGAACGAGTGCTTCTATTCCTTTAACTCGATATCCGGATCCTTACCTGTTAGCTTCCAACTCAAATAACTTGCTTTCTTTTTGTAGCTGCTGAACTAGAACCTTGCTTTACTCTCTCCTAAAGTGATACTGCTACCAATAAGAATGAGCTAGCGCCCAACAGGCTATAACTCGTAGCTTGGAAATCTACTAATAAGAATAGAGCTACTGCCCACAAGAATAAAATACTATCCCACCTTTGACGATAACTCCAAATAGGGAAGCCAATAACTACTGAAAAGGTTGCTATTCGTAGCTAGTATCAAGTTACGCGACCCCATATTTGATTCTTCCCCTCCTGATATAAAACTTGGCTTTATTGTCTCTCTTGCTAATGAGTTAGAGCCTACCCCTTGCCACTTTATTCTCCAACTATTGTATTGCTTCTAAGAATAGAAAAAGGAATAGGGAATTCAACTAACTATCATATTGAGCTAATAAACTCGGGTACGACGTAGTGGATTAAGGAATAGAGTAGTTAGTGTCAGACTTGAATTAATGCTTTTAAGGCTGAAACCAAAGAATAGGGAATGTGGGTACGATCTAGCACACCTATTAGCGAGAATCTAACCGCTACTTAGAAGACTTAACCTACAGAAACAAGCCTTCATTGCTGGGGAACCAACTCTTGCTTTACTGACTATGAGCGCGCCCTTCCTAGCTTTTAGTCTCTGTACCACTCCTTGCATTTTGTAGTTGCCCTCTAAGGATTAGGGAGGCTCACACTGCTTACTCTCTGTAACTCAACTATTAGTCTGACTATCCTTGTTTCCATTCCCGGACCTATTGCTCGAAAACTATACCTTTTTATTAGAATTGAGGTGAGGTATGGTGTAGCGCATCTAACAATTTCCTCACTAGCTCTTGAAACTCAATGTATCTACTTTCTTACTAGTAATTATAAGAATCGAAGCGGAGGACATGAATTCAACTATCAAGTCAGGATACCCGAGCTAATCAGACGAGTGGGAATTGAACTGATCAGTAGCAGAAAGAAGCGTGGCCAGGGGCATAAAACACAGAATTAATCATGGAATATCGGATCTAACTCACAACTAGGAGTTTACTATCGTCTAACTAAGTAGTTGGAATGGAATTAGGACATACCGAATAGGGTACTACTTCTCGTACTTATATACTGGAAAAAGGGAATCAAAGCCAGGAGAGAGAATGCAAATAGGTAGCTTAAGAGTCAAAGGTAGGAAAGACAGATTAGGTTCGCAGTAGCAGCAACCTTGTTAGCACCAGTTCAGTTCTTTCTTTCGGTGTGTTGGATTGCTTGTTTTGAGTTTCAATCCTCTGTTCAAGTATTAGAAGCAGTAGTTCGATTTTAAGTTCTAAGTTCAAGTACAAGAAGCACTAACTATATTTTTAAAGCAAGTGAAGTAAGATTGATAGCCAGGAAGAGGCCAGAGGGAAAGAAAGCCCAATAAGTCAAATACGACTTTAAAGCAAGGAAATAAGGATAGTAAAATAAGATAAAGTAGTGGCCTAGAGATAGGAAAGTAAGATTAGGTCCCAGGAGAGGCAGGCTCGTAGGAAATAAAGCTGGGTTTAGGTCAAGGAGTGTTGGACTCATAGGTGAAATACGGAATAAAAGGTCTAGTTCGGACTCGTGGGAGTGTTTGGTGCTTGGCTGTTGAGTGGAATTGCCTATATAGATTTCCATACTAGTGGTTTTATGATGTGGTTATTGTTTAGTTGAGTTGGCTTGGATTCTATGAATCAACGAGTGATGTGGTGTATGATTATAAATTGCATAGGATTTATAGATGGATGTGATTGATATTTAAAAGTTCTTTTCAGTATCCTCAAATGTTAGTTTGGATCCTAGATTTAAACTGTGGATGAATTACAGTATTATTTATTTATGTTAGGTTCACGACTCTTGAGTGCGAATATTAGGAGCGTGACGTAGGTGGTGTCAGATGACACAATAATTTGAGAATTATTTAGATATTTGATATGCAAATTATTGAGTAGATAGGTGCATCACGATCCCACAGTTCAGTTTTGTCTTGTATCTCTTTAATTAATCGTAAACCTGTTTTAGATCGATCTTGGAGAATACTTACGTGATCAAACAAATTATTAGTTCTGGGTAGTGGATTCTTATTTTTGATGGTCACCTGATTCAACTGTCTATAATCTATACAAAGCCTTAACGTTCTATCATTCTTCTTAACTAGCAGTATCAAAGCACCTCATAATAAGACGTTGGTTCGAATAAAACTCTTATCTAATTGTTCTTTTAGTTGTTTCTTCAATTCCACTTGCTAGAGGTGCTATTATATAGGGAGGCTTGGATATTAGGGTCATCCCTGAACCAAATCAATAGCAAAATTCACCTCCCTGTTTGGAGGAAGATCAGACAATTGGAAATGTGAATGATATCTTCAACCAATGGTTTAGAAGCTCAAATATCCTGTTCGTAGCTATTTTTTAAGACATCTTTCTTGATCTTCAATTAATAATAACCTTGCCTCAGATTAATCTGGGAGAATACTTGCGCACCTTGTAATTGATCAAACAGATTATTAATTTTGGGTAGTGGGTTCTTATTTTTGATGGTTACTTGATTCAACTGTCTATAATCAATTCAAAGCTTTAACATTCCATCATTCTTTACTAACAGTGTCGGAGCACCCCATGATGAGACGTTGGGTGGAGTGAATCCCTTATATAGTAGTTCTTGTAGTTATTTCTTCATTTCCACTTGCTCGAGTGGTGCTATTCTATAGGGAGGCATATATATTAGATTCGTCCCTGGGACCAAATTAATAGCAAAATTCACCTCCTTGTTTGGAGGAAATCCAATCAAGTCATTTGGCAATACATTCAAGAACTCTCTGACCATCGAAATTTTATTTATATGAGTTTCTTACGCTCCTTTATAATTAAAATATAATATATACAACCCTTTTGCGTAAGGCGATAAGTTTGAAGTGCCAATATAAAAAAAGAGGGTCAGTTATTCCTAATAACATAAAAATAAAAGATAGTCTGATCTGGTATGCAAAAGTGATCAAGTATAATGTCAATCCTTTAGATCTTTAGGAGAATCAAATTAGCAAGGAGTTCATGTCTTCCAATAGAGATCAAACAAGATGGATGAATCGCGTTTGTTGTCAAAGAATTCCTAACAATAGTTGTTACATATAACATGTAATCTAGTGGTCTAGGTTGAATGTCATAGTGATCAGATACATTTCCACACTAGTGGTTTTATAATGTGATTATTGTTTAGTTGAGTTGGCTTGGATTCTATGAATCAATGCGTGATGTGTATGAATATAAACTGCAAAGGATTTATGAATGAATGTGATTGATATTTGAATATTCTTTTTCAGTATCCTCAAATGTTAGTTTGGATCCTGAATTTAAACTGTGGATGAATTACAATATTATTGATTTATGATAGGTTTGCGCATCTTGAGTACGGATATTCGAGGAGCGTATCGTAGGTGGTGTCAGACCATGATTTATGGATTATTTAGATATTTGATATGTTTGATATGCAACGTATTGAGTACGTTAGCGTATCCCAATCCTACAGTTGATGGTCACTTGACTCACCTGTCTATAATCTATATAAAGTCTTAACGTTCCGTCATTCTTCTTAACTAATAGTATCGGAGCACCCCATAATGAGACGACGGTCCAAATGAAACCCTTATCTAATTGTTCTTGTAGTTGTTTCTTATGGTGCTATTGTATCGGGAGGCTTGGATATTAGGGTCATCCCTGTACCAAATCAATAGCAAAATTCACCTCCCTGTTTAGAGGAAGTTCAGATAATTGGAAACATGAATGATACCAATAGCTTAGAAGCTCTAATATCTTGTTTGTAGCTCTTTTTTTAAATATATCTTCTTTCTTGATCTTTAATTAATCGTAATCCTACCTCAGATTAATCTTGGAGAATACTTGTGCACCTTGTAATTGATCAAATAAATTATTAATTTTGGGCAGTGGGTTTATATTTTTGATCTGATTGCTCCTTTCTACGTACAATATAACATTTACAACCCTTTTGCATAAGGTGATAAGCTTGAAGTACCAATATCAAACAAAAGGGTGAATTATGCCTAATACCCTTAAAATAAAAGATGGGCAAATCAGGTATGCAAAAAGTGATCATTTTTTTTATTGCAATAAGTACTAATATGATAGGCAAATAGCCAATTTGGGCCAAGTATAATATTAATCCTTTGGATCTTTAGGAGAATTAAATTAGCAAGGAGCTCATGTCCTCCAATAGAGATCAAACAAGATGGATGAATCACGTTTGTTGTCAAAGAATTCCTAACAATAGTTGTTACATATAGCATGTAATCTAGTGGTCTAGGTTGAATGTCATAATGATCAGATACATTTCCACACTAGTGGTTTTATAATGTGATTATTGTTTAGTTGAGTTAGCTTGGATTCTATGAATCAATGCGTGATGTGTATGAATATAAACTGCAAAGGATTTATGAATAAATGTGATTGATATTTCAATATTCTTTTTCAGTATCCTCAAATGTTAGTTTGGATCCTGGATTTAAACTGTGGATGAATTACAATATTATTGATTTATGATAGGTTTGCGCTACGGATATTTGAGGAGCGTATCGTAGGTGGTGTCAGACTATGATTTATGGATTATTTAGATATTTGATATGTTTGATATGCAAAGTATTGAGTAGGTTAGTGTATCCCAATCCTACAGTTGATCTTTGTCTTGTATTTCTTCAATTAATCCTACCCCTGCTTTAGATAGATCTTGGAGAATACTTGTGTGATCAAACAAACTATTAATTCTAGGTAGTGGATTTTTATTTTTGACGGTCACCTTATTCACCTGTCTTTAAGCCATATAAAACCTTAATGTTCCGTCATTCTTCTTAATTGACTGTATCAGGGCACCCCATAATGAGACGTTCATTCGAATGAAACTCTTATCTAATTGCTCTTTTAGTTGTTTCTTCAATTCCACTTGCTAGAGTGGTGCTATTCTATAGGGAGACTTGTATGTTTGGGTCATCCTTAGACCAAATCAATAGCAAAATTCATCTCGCTGTTTGGAGAAAAAAAAGTCCAGGCATATGGAAATGTGAAAAATACCTTCAACCAGTGGTTTAGAAGCTTTAATATCTTTGTCACAACTATTTTTTTTAAAGATATCTTCTTTCTTGATCTTCAATTAATCGTAGCCCTGCGTTAAAGTAATCTTAGAGAATACTTTCTCACCTTGTAAATGATCAAAGATATCATTAATTCTGGGTAGTGGATGCTTATTTTTTATGGTCACCTGATTCCACGGTAGCAAAGCATGATTTATCATATGTTCACACCTCTTGAGTAATAATATTCGAGGAGCGTGATATAGGTGATATCAAAGCATGATTTGAGGATTTGAGAATTATTAAGATATTTGGTATGTTTAATGAGCCAAGTGTTGAGTAGGTAGGCGCACCACGATCCCACGATTCAGCTTTGTCTTGTATCTCTTCAATTAATCCTAACCTTGCTTTAGATCGATCTTGGAGAGTACTTGCTTGATCAAACAAATCGTTAACTGTGGGTAGTGGATTTTTATTTTCGATGGTCACCTGATTCAATTGTTTATAATCTATACAAAGCCATAACGTTCTATCATTCTTCTTAATTGACAGAACGTTCTGTCACCTGATTCTTAATCGGAGCACCTCATAATGAGACGGTGGTTCGAATGAAACCCTTATTTAATTGATCAATTAATCGTATCCTTACCTCAGATTAAGCTTGGAGAATACTTACGTACCTTGTAATTGATCAAATAAATTATTAATTCTAGGCAGTGGATTCTTATTTTTGATGGTCATTTGATTCAACTGTCTATAATCAATACAAAGCCTTAACCTTCCATCATTCTTCTTAACTAACATTGTCGGAGTACCCTATAATGAGTCGTTTGGTGGAACGAATCCCTTATATAGTAGTTCTTGTAGTTTTCTCTTCAATTCTACTTTGCTCAAGTAGTGCAATTCTATAGGAAGTCCAGTAATGTCACTTGGCAATACATTCAAAAGCTCCCTAACCATCGAAATTTTATTTATATGAGTTTCTTGATCTGGTTGCTCCTTTATACTTACAATATAACATTTACAACCCTTTTGCATAAGGCGATAAGCTTGAAGTGCCAATATCAAACAAGGGGGTGAATTATGCGATAATTTTCGTTGATGCCCTTTAGGAATCTATGATGACAAGGACATTTGATCCTTCTATGTTATCTTTTTCTGATTAATCTAGTGGGAAAAAAATGATTAATCGAGGATATCGATTATAATTGATTATGAATATAACAATTTAAGAAGTTTAGTCTTCCCTATTTCAAGGGTGAATTGATCCAACGGTGGTCGAGTAGTG